>JASANH010001488.1:0-114265 GCA_030248295.1 Mesodorylaimus sp. YZB2_4
ACGTTGCCACGTGGAAATAAGTAGTGATGTCGCCAGGCAAATAAATCGGCAGCGTAGGTTTCTTTATTTGATTCCAAGCCGCGAATATGCCTATGTCAGGAATCGGGGGTTTTTGAGAACTGGTAGAATTGTTTCCCAACAGAGAATGGTTCGTAATGTCTCGATGGCATACCGAAAAGCGGGCATAAGTAAATCTGTGACGGATGCTCAACAGCTAGTTCAGCGCGTTGTAAATAAGAGGAATCAGTGCGCAGCTGCTTTAAAAGATCAGGCATCAAAATTGAAAGAGGTTTCTGAAGAAATTTTGGGGATACTTGATTCAAATCCAGATTGCTCTTTGGCTGAGCTTTGCGGGGAAAGTGGGCATGCGCGAACACGCGAACCGTATTTTTATGAGTTCGCTTACAAACCACCGACGACTGTGGTGTCAAGGGTCGAGAGCAGGCCATATCGATATGCTCGGCTGAGAGCAAAGGCAGTCGCCCAAATCGCCAAAATGCACGCCAGGTATCCCGATTTAGGCAATCGATGTCGACTGACTCGTAAAATCAGTAAAACGAAAATGCAAAGGAAAATGTTTCTTGTCCGAAAAAAAGTAGCCTTTAGGGATTCATCGAGAACGTTGCGTTGCCCGGTCATCTCTTTGGGCGCTGATGATCGTCATCCAGAACATGACAGGGACACCTGGCCCTGTGATGCCCATTGCCATTATCCAGAAAATGGCGGCAGAAAATTGACTGAGGTTTTGAAGCTCTTTGCAAATGTTTCGCAAATCAGGCGTGTTATTTCGGGCATTGATTCATGCTCTAATTTGAGAGGTTGTCGTTCAGCTATATTGCGTTATCCAGAAGATCCAGCGACTGCTAAAGGCTGGCCAGAAAATGAGCTACGCGAATCATTTCCATTAATCGTTCAGCGAGATAAGCTAGGCCATTCTTCTTCCTGCTTGCCTAGCAATTGCAAAAGCCAGCTTTTGTTTCTTCGTCAATTAGGTGTGCATTTTAAGCGCATGCATTTGTTAGTTCAGTTGATTTATCGGCTTATCGCGACTGACAGAAAATTACAAAAATTTGATGAAGCTTTGATTTCGAGTGATATCGAGGCTTTGGAAGCGTTAGTAAAAGCAGGTTCCTCTTCTGGTGGACCAAATACGGCAGGTGAAACGCACGTCCATCGGGCCGATCCCGTCTTGACAGCTGAGGAAGTATTTCCAGCTCTGCCTTATACAAAAGCTTTGGAGAAGGCTTTTTTTGAAAAACCAGACTGTGTGTGCGCGTCATGTCATACTGTGCATTATCGGAAAACAGTGAAAGAGGTTTTCGTGAGTCAGAAAAGGGAACGAATGCCCAAGTTGCGTCGTTTAAAGGATACGACGCCAACGTTGCATGTTGGTGGTCGGAATAGGCATGGCCCACCATGGAATGAGCTGTGGGCTAGACTATACGAGCGTGTGATTGCATTACGACCAGATAAGGATGACTCGAGCTTCTTTGTTTGCAACGTTTGCTATAAATTTATAAAAACTGGAGTCGAGTTTTCGCCTTTATCGATTTTTAATAATCTGGCAGTGGACGAAGTTCCACCTGAAATTTTAGATCTGAACGAATTTGAAAAGTTGTGTCTTCAACTGGGGAAGTGCTTCCAGGTTGTCTGTCGTTTAGGGTCAGTTGGGTCCAAAGTTCCCCCGTCTGATCGGCTAAAGGCCGTGAAGGGTCAGGTTCTTTATTATCCACTGCCTTTGACTGAGACGATCAAGCAATTGTCTGAAGCTTCAGACAAAGCTCCTGGTTTGCACATTTTATTGAATAGTGTGCCAACCAAAAACAGGGAGATCTGGCAGTCAGTGATTCGGCTTGACAAAGTCAAGGAAGCTATGCAATGGCTAAAAGCGAGCAATCCACTGTACAAAGACATAGACTTGCACAGATGGATTCTGAGTATTGAAGAGCTAATAAGCTCTTGCAGCAATATGGACGAGGAAGCTAAGGAAAACGTCGATGCTGCTGATGTGCAGGAAGCTTGTCAGCAACTGGCGCAAAGGGGTGCCTTTCCCAAGGCCGTTGGGAAGCCAATGTTACGACAGCTCGACACGGACGAACGGGCCAGGATTTTGGACTCGTACACCATCCGTCCATTAGATCGTGATATGCCGCAGGAATCGAACCTGCAAATGTTCCAAATGATGCGCATCGAAGAGGAAAAGGTTGACAATCGTCATCCGGAACTCGATTTGGCTTGCTTCCCTGGACTCTATCCAACAGGCCGTTTCGGACAGGCAGCTTTTAGGCCGCAGAAAGTAAAACCAAGCGCATTTGCAAAAAATCGCCTCATGCATAAAGATCCTAGGTTCAGGCGTGACCATCAATACATATTTCATTTACTCTGGGACTACGAATTGCGTGCTATGTCGGCTAGTATTTACCAAACCTTGCGAAATACGAAACGATTTGACAATTTGAGCATCGATGAGTTTGTGCAGATGGTTAGCGATGGAAATAGACAATTAGAGCATTGTCTGACCACAGTTTTCCGAAACATGCGTGGCAGTCCGGAATATTGGAAGCAGGTGAAGATGAAAGTGTTGTGCATGATTCGTGAGCTCGGGCCTCCTACCTGGTTTCATACGTTGAGTGCCGCGGAGTTTGACTGGGAGGATATGTCGCAGGTGCTCAGGGTAATGAACTCGGATTTGCCTAATATCGACACTGTGCGCACTTCGACCCTGACTGCCATTGATCCGGTAATGACGCAAGATCATTTTCATCATCGTTTCGTTTCTTTTTTTAATGAGGCAATTTTAAGCAAGGAGTCTCCTCCCTTGGGTTTGGTATTGGACTATTTCTGGCGGGTAGAGTACCAGTGCAGGGGGCATATTCATTACCACACGTTGCTGTGGGTGAAGGATGCTCCGCGTGCTGGAGTTGATTCTGACGACGTTGTAAAGGACTTCATAAATAAGCATGTCACATGTCGTTTGCCGAATGCTCAGAAGGAGCCAATTTTGCACAAATTGGTGGAAAGCTATCAGATGCATCGCTGCAATTCTTACTGCCTGAAAACTATTAAGCTCTCGAAAAGGCGAGGACAGAATAATCGAGGGGATCTGGATGACTCGGGAGTACCTGAATCTTCAGGTTTTATCAAAAAATGTCGTTTTGGTTTTCCACGCCCTGCTCGCGACGATTTGCATTTTCGAGATCCACTTCAAGTTTTGGGAAAGCGTCGACAAGGGAAATTTGAAAAACGTTTTTATGATTTACCACGATCAGAAAGTGAGCGTAGGGTGAATGATTACAATGAAATCATTCTTTTGGGATGGCGCGCTAATACCGATGTGTCATTTGTTGGTGAGTCGACAACAGCCCTGGCAAATTACACGTGTGGGTATGTTACAAAAGGAGAGAAAGGAGCTACCGAGCTCTGGGAAAGCATTGATAAGAACGAATCCGTTTCAAAACAGCTTTATGCTTATGGTTTTGCCAAGCTGCGAAACCGCGAGTGTGGAATCATCGAAGCTGTTGACAGGTTGCGCGGTCAGCCTTTATACGGGAAGTCGAGAGAAACGGTATACATCAATGCGCGTGCGCCTTCTTCCCGCACAGTGTGTATGAAATCGTGGTCGAAGCTGAAACAAATGCAGGCGGAAAATCCGACATCAAAAGAAAAATACGAGCCGAATTGGATTGATGACCATTATCCAAATAGGCCCAAGATGCTAGAAGAAATGTGCCTGTACGACTTTATGAGGATGTATAAAAAGGTTAATACGCCCGAGGTCAGCCAGGAGCGGGATTTGCGTTTTGTGAAAGGTAGTGGAGGGGTAAAGTTGCGCAATGAACCAATTTTAGTCAGCCATCCTGTGTTCAAGAGACCAGAGGAGGTCGAGGCTTATCGTTACAGCTTGCTGTTGATGTTCAAGCCATTTCGTTGCGAGGCTGAGGAGTTGTTGGATGTCACTGGCAATTGCAGTTCCATTTTCGAAAAGGAATTGACGACTAATCTGCGCATGTTAGAGTATCATCAGAAGTTGCAAGCGCAGGTGGCAGAGTTTGCTGCGCAAGAAGAAGAAATACGTAAAGCGGGGGAGAACCCTGATTCGCAGGAAGTTTTTGATCCTGAGGCGATAGGCATGCCGGCTCATATCGAGAATGCAGTCGAAGAGTTGACTACTGCTATGGGAGCCGACGCAAGTATGAGTTCTTGGGAAGAAGACTTCGAAAAAATGAACGCTGGCCAGCGCAGAGTTTTTAAAACCGTAACAAGCCGCATATCCACTAAAGACTCTGGGCCTTTTCGAATGTTTGTGACCGGTGCTGGAGGAACAGGGAAAAGTTTTTTAATTCACGCCATAAAAAAATTTGTTCAGAAATTCTTCTTTGAAGCTGACTCACCAACTGTTGCGATTTCAGCTCCTACTGGGTTAGCAGCATTCAATGTTGGTGGGATTACTTTGCATCGCTTGTTCAAGCTGCCTGTGCAGCACGGCACGACTGGTCCTTGGTTTAAATTAAATGCAGATGAGCGGGCGAAGCTAGCTGGGGCGCTGCATAACTTGAAGCTGTTGATCATTGACGAGCTAAGCATGGTCTCGAATCTTCTGCTCCTATATATCAGCAAGCGACTGCAGGAAATCTTGGGCGGCCATGCACCGTTTGGAGGCGTTAGTGTTCTGGCCATGGGCGATTTCGCTCAATTGAAGCCAGTCAATGCGCAATATGTTTTTGAAGCTATTCCGAGCGATGTTATAGTTGCCAGAAACCTTGGCGTAGGCAGCAACAATATTTGGCAGCGCGATTTCGATCTTTACGATGAGTTGATGGAGAACATGAGACAGAAGGATGATCGAGTATATGCTGCCGTGTTGGAGAGACTTCGCTACGGCTTTGTGACGGATAATGATGTTGCACTACTCGAATCGCGTTGCATCATCTTGAAGTCCGCCAAGGAACAGCCATTGATTGGCTCATTAGCCAATGAGTATATGAAAATTCGTTCCAAGGATTCGGGGGCAGTGTGTCTTTTGCCGACCACTAAGATGGTCATGGAGTTCAACTCCTACATTCTAGCGAAAGAAAACAAGGAGGTAGTGCAGGTGCCAGCCATCGATAGGATCCATGGCCATCACACAAAAGCAGAGTTGGTAAGAGCTCGGGCACAGCTGCGCAGTCGTTCGAAAAAAGTGAGCACGACTGCGGGCGTCGAGATGGTTCTTGACTTGGCCATTGGGGCTCGGGTGATGCTTCGGAGAAATATTGATGTTAGAGCGGGGCTTGTGAATGGTGCTATTGGAACAGTGCAAGAATTTGTCTGGGATAAAAAGGTCGTGATGGGCGTTAGGGTCCTTTTCGATAATGCAACTGAAGCTCGCATAGTCCCTCGATTTACAGTTTCCTTCAACTTGAATTCTCGTATCGTCGTATTCTTGCATCAGATTCCCGTGACCCTGGCGTACAGCATGACCATCCACAAATCTCAAGGTGTTAGCTTATCGAACGTGCTTCTGGATGCTGGCAATAGCCTTTTTCAGAGTAGCATGATGTATGTTGGAATGTCTCGAGTGAGATCGCTCAACGGTTTACATTTGATCAATTTTGATCCCAAATGGGCCAAGTGCAGCAAGCTGTGCATCGACGAAATCAATCGATTGCGTTCTTCCTTTGCTCCGAATTTGCCACAGGTGGAATTTTCAGTTGTAAGATTAGGCACTCGAAAGGATAGGAGATGGTATGAATTCTCAGGTGCTGGCACAGACCCGTCTCCGGCTATGTATGATCAGAGCAAGGGGGCTCGAAAAATGAAGGGGCGAAATAAAGAGCGCATAGTTCCAAGAGTCGAGGGGGAGCCTGGCGAAAAGATCATGGGAGAGAAATCATCTAATTTTGATATGGGACTTGCTTTTCCATGTGTGCGGATGACGATGAAACCACAGTGGGCAGCAATGACTAATCCTGGCTCTTCTTGTTATGCGAATAGTTCGATACATTTCTTGTTTGCTTCACCTCGCTTCACCGAATTTTTGCAGCAAGATTCGTTTGGAGGCGCTCTTCCGGCTTTGCAAGATCTCTATTTCGCGTACGAACAGAGGAAGGCTGGCACGCATGTGAGGGCATTAAGTGCGACGTCGGTTCGGAAAAGCTTAGGTGTGCCCTTTCTTACTGGTCAACAATGCGCCAGAGAATTTGTTGAAAAAATTCTGCAGAGGGTAATGCTGGAAGACTTGTTTCGATTTACTTATCGACGTCGATGCATGACTGCTGGATGCAGCCAGAATCACTTAGGCGATCAAATCGAATCGTCTTTTTTCTTGGTGTTTGACCCACGCTCAGGTCGTACCTTCCAAGAGCAATTACGGGTATGGGGGTCTGACGAAACTGTTCCTTGCCATGTTTGCCATGAACAGTCTGTAAAGTGTTCGTTCGATCTGGGTCATCCGCCTGATCAGCTTCTGATTCACGTGACGCGCCACACGGAAAGGGGGTTTGACAATCGTGGTATTCCTGGTTGCGATCCAGATGAAATTGAGATTGGAAACGCTAAGTTCAAAGCCACAGCTTTGGTTTTCCATTTTGGTGCAGCCATGATTTCTGGCCATTACAAGGCTTTGGTTCGAACTGAACGTGGATGGGTCCTTTGCGATGATCACAATTTGCAGTATGATGATTTCCCATACGATTTGAAAAATGTGTACCTCATGCTGTTAGAAAAAACGTCCGAAATTCCAGCAGGTCTCCATGTCAGTATTCTCTAATTTTCAAAAGCACTAATGCAAGGAGCCAGCCACCAAATCATTGTTCCAGAATGCCCAGTATGCTAGACGGTTTTTTAAAAGTCTGCAAGTCAATCCAATTTCTGTCTTCCCAAAGTCAGGTGTTAAGAAATATCCATAAATCGAGGACTCATTCCGACTTTTGATTTCAGAAAAAACTTTGAGCTTTTCTCAACTATCTTGTCTTATTTATGCTTTGTTGATATGTGCTTGGGATAAGCTGGCCGTTGTTATTCTCACGGATATGAATCTGAGTGTGCTCACGAACTGTAACTGGTGCTTTGCTTTGCTGGAAGAAATGTTGCTGCCGCCTCGCCTCGCTTCATGCTCCTAATGCCCCATGACTGAAAACTGTGCCCAATGTCCGCTATGATACAGTGTGGTGTGACTATATTCCCAGAAACGTCCTCCCTGCGTTCCGTTAGTGTGCCGCTCTTGCTAAATCAAATGTTAGGTGTGAGCTTCTCTTTTTTTTAGTGTTGCGTATGCGTGTATTGTAGTGTGGATGTATGTACAGTAGGAAGTGTGCAATCCTCTCGTTAAAATGGTTAGAAGTGAACACAGTTTTGGAAGAAATCAAAACGCAAAACATTGCTTCCAACCTGAAAGGAGTTAAGCGAGCCTTTCTCATCATTGCAAACCTTTTCGAACATAGCTCCTGCATTCTGCTTGGGTGCACTTTCGAGCAATTTGATTTGGTGGCACATCGTTTACGCCTTGCTATGTTTCTATGAAAGCAAAAAAAGCAAAAAAAGCAAAAAATTCAAAAAAAAGTAAAAAAATGTCTGCATTGTGATTTTAATTTGTGTGACATTGCGATGTAGTTTTTCGCATGCTGTGACTGTATGTTGTTGGGATATTTTTAGAAGGGTGGGCCAAATTTGTGTTTTAAGCAACAGCGCTCTTCTTGACAGCGAAATTCCAGTAGCTCATAGAAGGGTGCTGTTCTTGCTTGCATACCGAAAGAGCTTATTTGCAACAACGTCTTTCTGGATGGTGAAATTCCAGTAACTCAAGGAAAGGTGCTGTTCGAATGGGCTGGAGCTCGCTCCCCGCCTGGTATGCAATCATTAGGTGGGCTCAGCTTTGACCACCACCGCCACGTGGTGCTGAGTGGAAACAAAAACTACCTTTATGTGCAAATTGAAAAGGCATTCGCCAAATTTCGCAAAAAACCTAGATACTGTGCTTTTGCGGTTTTGGAATGCCAATGCGCAAAAGGTAATTTTTGGCGAAGTGTGGTCACATGATGCAAAGTGTCAGGACTTTTGAAAATAAGATAAATTGTGGCATGTTTTAATATAGCACTACCTCGCTACAGTAAAAATCAAAAAGGAAATCAGGAAAAACTGTAGCCTTGAAAAAAGCTGCAGGTGTCTGGTTTAATCTGAAAACGCGTGCGCGCCTGAAGACGATTAAATGCAAGGCTTACAGCGAAAATCTTATTTAGGCGTATGTGAGCAGCAATGGCCGCAATTTTTTATCGAGGCGAGGAGCATCAATTTTCCCATTTTTATCCAGCGAAAATTGCGTTAAATGGTGTTCAGTATTCATGCGTTGAACAAGCGTATCAATACATAAAATCACGTTGCGGTCACGATTTTGAGTCCTCGAAGCTAATACTGGCGGCAAAAGATCCGAGAGAAATCAAACGCATATCTAAAGCTATTGTTGTTTCAAAAAATCAGTGGAATGCTGTTCGGGCAGCTGTAATGTATCGCCTTGATTTCGAAAAGGTACATGCAAAATTCTAGCACAGTCTGAATCTGAGTATCTGACAACCTGCAGCTATTATAGTTTTTGCAAAATACAAATCTTCGAGAAACATTGATTCAATCGGCAGGCAAGCGGCTAGTTGAAAATATTCGAACGGATCCCTACTGGGGCAATGGTAATACTTACAATAATATGCATGGTCAAAACTATTTATACAGTGTTATGCATGGTTATGAATCTGCATGATTACACATAGGATGACATGTATTTATTTATTTATAATCACAGATATTTGGGTAATAATACTTGTCATAAAGCTTTGTCATGCATGCCTTTGCGAAAGAACAAATCCCTGATCATGAACGAAGCACTGGATAACATATTCTATGGATAATTCTAAAATCACCGCTTGTAGGGCCTAACGGAAAAGGAGAAAACGTTGCTGGTCACATCTTGGAATCGATACGTGATCGCTTAGTCTCAGGCAAGGAGCTATTCCCGAAGGTGCTCCTTATTGGGGATTCCATGCTCAGAAATATTTTGGTTGCTGGTGCGACAGTAATTGCTGTACCGGGAGCCGATTCAGAATTCATATCGGCTGTTGCCTCTGTGATACCAGGTCCTGGGACGCAACTGGTTTTAGTCGTGACTGGTACGAATGACCTCGTTAGACGCGATCTGTCTCTCGGCCCAACCAACCTGGTAAAAGCTAAATCTTTTTCGAAATTATTGCTTATGCAAGCCATAAATTGCCAATAAGTTTTAGATTGCCAAAAAGTTGACCAGCTGGGCTTCCTGGTACGCTGCGAATCACAGTTCCCAGAAGGTAGTGTTGGCAACTATCGTTCCAAGAAAACCTGGACCTTCAAATTTACAGAGGTTTGTCAAGTAACTTCGGAATGACAATTCTATTTCACATCCTTTTACTTTTGCTTTAGTCGATTACTCAAATATCGCGACCTATTAGTGAAGTACAAGAGAGAGAAGGCACCAGAAAATGTGTTCATTTTTGACACCGCCCAGGTCATCGGGCACGGTCATCTGAAGCCGCAAGACGGACTACATTTCACAGCGGAGGGCCGCTTTGCTTTTTCTGTAGCAATCGAACGCATCGTTAATGCGTTGATTGAGCCGCACCCAGATAACGTGCTATCATTTTTGGTCTAGCTGTGAAAAAAAGAAAACTTGACCTGGTTTTGTGCTCCTATGGTGTACTGTATTTGATAGCTGTATGTAATGTGAACTTGATGATGTCAGGGAGCAACTGTCAAGTTTTGTTAAAAACCGGACAAAATGATTTAAGGGCGTGAGAGATCGTATGCTCTATAATCGTTCATAGCACATAGCTCACTCAGATACTTTGGTCACTCTAGTGCTTGGCCTTGACTTGGTCGGTCACTGAAGTACAGTTTAGCTTCATAGTCACCCTGATCCTTGGTTGGCGCTCGGGCTAACTTCATAGCCGATTTGGTTCAATAACGATTTTGATATAAAGTATGTGTACTTTATATTGTAGACCCTACAACCCATAACAATGACACTTTGCGATTTTCGTTGCAGAATTACATACAACGCTTTTAGTACCAGTGGCCTATGACCAAATGATGTTTTCTGCATTTAGGACTGAAAAAGGGATGAAATTAGCAAAAAATTCATGAAATGAAACTGAAACAGGTAGTACATGTGGTTCGCTACACACAACGACTTGGCTGGTCTCAGCCTGCCCACAAAAAAGTCGAACAAGAAAAGTCCTGCCTGACTACTGGCTGGTCACATGTACTCGGGGTTTTTTAGTTTGACAGATATAAGTTCCTCAAACTATTATCAATGTTGACAGTGACTCGTAACTCGTAACTCACGGGTGGGACCCATCAACGCTCAAGTTTTACAGACCAGAGAGAAAAGTCGTATGCGAAATAACGCAATAAAGTACATTTTGAGGGCCATGGTTTTTGAAGTTTACTTTCATAACTTTTCTCTTATTATCATTTCGGAGTAACTTACATAATATGTCCCTATTATTCGGGCCTACCCCAGTACAGGATGATACTCATAGGTACATAAGTACTTATGCCCTGGAAGATGCTCGGCAGACTGAAATTTTGTAATTTCTCTGTTTTGTATTTATCCCCTCCCAGTCGACATGAGCGGATTAGAGGTAGGAGCGATAACATAAAAGGATATAATAAGAATAAAAATATATACTGTACATGGTTGCAAACATATATATATGCTTTGTCATATGCGTTTAAAAACTCCTTCAGCGCCCAACTTTTACATAGCGCAGGGAGCTTTTATTTAATAAAAATATATTTAATAAATATACAGTATATATATGTATGTTTTTGTAGTAAATATGGATATATATTTAGTTAATACATATACATACATATGTAAATACATTGTTAACATGTATATATGTATATTTTGTAAATGTATATATACTTTTTAGAAAATATTTATATATTTATTTTTTACTTAGTAAAATCCAACGTACATATATTTTCATTTAGTAAAAATAAGTATATACATATTTAATATATACGAATATACTAAAGTGTATAATGTTACATAATACGCTAAACAAAAAACATTTAAAGGTAAAGAATAAAAAAATTTACTACGGATATTCATTTACGAAATATATATATGTATGTGTTTTCAGTAAATATGTATATATATATTCAGTAAATATATATTTATGTGTAAATATATGTATGTATATGTGTGTGTGTGTGTGTGTGTGCGGGATTTCACGCGGGATTTTATGACTTTGCTTTACTTTATGACAATGTATCCTTCCACATTGTAATGACCTTTTAAATCTTTTAAACCTTCAGTACTGAGTCATTTAAAATTACTGCAAATAAGAACTGGACAGGCATGTCATACCTCATCACCTAGATTGAACTGTTTGGCCTACTCTAGCTTTATACATTGACAAGGTTTAAAAATTAAAAATTGGACCAAAAACAAAATAAAGTTTTTTCTTCTTCTGCACTTTTAAAATGAGTGTGAGGCAGCGTATGGAATTAAAGCCGGCAGAATTTTAATGGGTTAGATCCCTACGAATAAAGATAACGATCAGTATAAGAAATGACAGGAGAAATATGTTCAATGGGCATACTATAACATTTGAATTTTTTAAATCTAGAATTTTAAATCCAAAGCACAAACGCTTGTTTATACCTGAAATAATTTCATCTGTGACCAAATGCAGGCACCACTTTTCTATCATAAATTTGCTGTCAGCAAGCCTTATTTACACAGCTATCTCAAAGCATGTAATTTAGGCATTTCAGAAGTTATTAGTACACACTTTTAATTATATAAATTTGAAATCACAGAAAATTGGTAGCTGTCATGAATTGCTTCATAGAAAGGTAATATTATAACAAAGTAATAGTGAGTGTACTCGCACGACAAGAAAGGTGCAGTCGCAGTTCGATGTATCAAAATTTGAACGATGATGCAGGAATGAATGTTTTCGTTAAGTGCACATCAAAAAAGAGCGTCAAATGAAGCGCACTTCGTCATACAAATATTTCTACAAGTTCGGGCTAAATTTCTAAATACTCATATAAACCGTTGTCACTGTCAACATTGATAATAGTTTGAGGAACTTATATCTGTCAAACTAAAAAAACCCCGAGTACATGTGACCAGCCAGTAGTCAGGCAGGACTTTTCTTGTTCGACTTTTTTGTGGGCAGGCTGAGACCAGCCAAGTCGTTGTGTGTAGCGAACCACATGTACTACCTGTTTCAGTTTCATTTCATGAATTTTTTGCTAATTATCAATTTTGGCATGAAGGAAGACTTTGAGCTTGAGATCGCTAGATAGTTTTTACAATGATATACTTACCACAGCTATATCATTAGCTGTTAGGATAGGGCTGTTGAGTATTTTTCGAAATTCGCCCTAAAACAAAGAGATAAATAATGACAGCCATCTTCTTGAAAGATGAAGGTTCTTGTACATTGTAAGAATCGGGTGGACTTACTTGCTCAGATGGAAGTTTTTTAAAATGGCAAAATCTACATAAAGGTTCAAAAACCCTTGCTTTTATTGTCACTAACCATTGTCTTTCTTACAAGTAAAAGCTACGCAAATTGCACTTACTTTTCCGCACTCTCGGCCAATGGGATCAAATCGAGCATCGAGACCACCCCCTGTCGAGACGAACCTTGATCAAGACCAGCGATCACGACGAGTATCCCGCGACTGGCCAATGCTTCGGCTAGGGTAGGAAGGTCGCCGAATCTGGAATATTAAATGGAAAAAAAGACTGTAAATACTGTGAAAATGATTTATTATGTACAGTGTAATAATATAAAAATACAAATATGGCTTCCTGGATGTTGATTGCACATGTACGTACAGTACAGCTCGATCTAGCAGAGTACTGTGAGTGAACCTGTGGTTCGGGGGTGGGGGGGGGGGGACCAAATAAATACACATCGTCGAAGCGAGATCGCATAGTACTGCTGGGCTGTTTGTTCAGGCAAACTGGACTAAAGAGTGTGAGTGATAAGACTAGAGTATATAAACGCAGAGGGCATCCTTCTTCGCGAGGTACCTGAGCTGCTCATCTAACAGAAACGAAAATGATGCATGCAGAAACCAATAAAGGGTTATAGTTCGCTGAAAAAAACCCAGGGAGGATACCCTGAGGGTCCTGTGGTTAAGGGGAACAGAATGAATACACATGGAGACCCCCTCGAAGTAGCCCTTTTTACTGCCCACGCGAACACTGCTCAGTCCATACGAATGCAACTCCCTTCTTTTGCAAGTGAAACAGCGGCGACGCGAAGCAGCAAAGTTTTTGACGAATCGGCGGTAATTATTGGCCAAGCCCAAAAACGAACTGAGTGATCTGAGGTCCGTTGATTCGATCATGTTGCGTAATGGCGCTGTATGTAGTTTCAAGATCCTGACGAATACCATGTCTACTAACGATGCAGCCCAAACATGCAACCTCTGCGCGACCAAAGAGGCAATATGTGGGCTTAATCTTCAAATTAGAATTACAAAATCGATCGAATACCATCTGCAGATCTTAGATGTGATGATCGGCTGATGAGGAAAAGATGACAGTATCGTCCAGGTAAGCCAAGCACTGTCTCCAAGTCAACCCTAGCGAGAAGAAAATCCAGCGCTCTTGCAAAACTAGCTGGTGCGTTAGTCAAGCCGAAAGGCATGCGAGTCCACTCAAACAGTTTGTATTCGCAGATAAACGCGGTCTTGTCGCGAGAACGTGGGTCTAAAGGAATTTGCCAAGATCCGGACTGCATATCGCCTAGGTTAAAGATGGTACTGCCTTGCAAACGATTCAACAAGTCTTCGATTCAAGGTAATGGAGGAAAGATCCTTTTTACAGTAGTAACAGCATTTAGCGCGTGATAGTCCGCGCAAAACCGCCATGAGGAATCTGGCTTCTTGACCAACAGTGCTGGGGCGGCCCAGTCGCTGCATGAATGTTGCAAAACCCCAGTCGCCAAGCATGCGTCGATCTGTCGTCGTAGTTCTTCTTGCTTAGCTTGGGGAACACAATACGGCTGTCGGCGAACAGGAGGTGCATCCCTGGTATCGATATAGTGATGAACGCCGGGCATGCAAGTCAAATCAGCGTCAGATTCTGCGAAGATGTCCCATTGACAAAGCAAGCTCAAGACCCAAGCACTTTCTGCCTCATTCAGACACTCGGATGAAATATCGAACCTTGGTCGCAGTTGGTTCACGCGAGCTGGATCTTGCTCTCCAGGAGGAGATGTATGAAGCTAGCTGTGGCTTCCACAGAGCTATTGCGAAAGACAAGGCAACTCACGCTAGAGAGCAGTCGTTTACTAGCCACCTAGCAGGATCACGCACGAAACAACCACACACTAGCACACACACAGCAATAACTGACGGAGTCACTCATGAGACGGCAGGGCGCCGAGCTGACAGGAATCAGGAAACAGCTTAGACAGGCAGACTAGGGTGCGGCCACGGGGCGGCAGACAAGGCACCAGGTCATGTCAATGGCATACATCCAATAAAGATGGGGAGTGTCTTCCAAACATGGAAAGGAGTACGTAATGGCATAAACTAAGGCACTCATTGACATGGAATGATGCATTTCACGACAGTACACCCATCAGAGAGATACTGACTTTGGTGGTTCTTGTTACCGTTGCGCTAGTTCTTGAACGTCTCGGTCAGTTGCATCCTTTTCAGTTGAGCTCTGTGCACAATAGCAAGCGCACCGCGCGTGTGATCATTGCCAGTGAACGCCTTGACTCCAAAACGAGATCGGAGATGCGCCAGAAGAGACTTACCGTTAGGTGCCAAGTTGACGGTGTCAGCCACGTGCAATACTTCCCCTTTGATGTAGACTGGTGACTCCACCCGTCCGCAAGGTATACTGTCAGTCACAATCAATTCAGAATCACTGGATTTAGTCACGCACACTGGAATGCAGCCATCCACATCAAGTTCGACCAGTTCTGCAGGAATCGCGACACTGTACTGTTTTTAAAACATCGGATCCAGGGTGAACACCAAAGTATCTTTCATGATAGCATCGATTTTTGCTGGAAAAATTCTTTGACTCCTAGGAAATATTGTCAACGGTTCCGAGGTGAGTCTCCTCAAGCGAACATACGATGATGCTCGACACAAGTCTGGATGTACGAATAGAACTGTCTGTCCATCCAACGGTGTTCTCGTGCATTTTACTGTATTTGATCCATAAGATATGTCAGCGCCAAATGCATGTAAGAAATCTGAACCGATGATCGCGCCACAATAACTACCACACATGACGCCTACTGACTCAATGGTCACTGAGCCGAATGTAAGACCTACCAAAGACTCACCCAAAAGGGCAATTTCGTCGCCAGTAGCGGCCTTGAAACTCCATAGCCCTTTGAAAAGCTTGACAGGCATCTTGCCACGATGAAAAACGTCGATGTGAACCAAAGGCAACTCAGCACCAGAATCGACCAAAGCTACGACTTCGGCTCCGTTGACGCGCACTGTAACTTCGGATGACGATACTAACTTAAACAGTGAACTAAATGAGCTCTCGTAGTTGACTCCATATGCATGTGAGACGACAGTCTGAGCCAATGATGCTGGTAAACGCGGCGACTGCGGTGGACGTGTGATACCAGAGAAGATGTTCAAGTGTCGCGACTGATGTGGCTACGGTATCCCCACGTCAGGCGGTGGTGCTGGTGGTGTCGCGTATTGATATTGTTGTTGCGAAGCCTGTTGCTTGAGGTGGACAGTAAGTTGGTTGATACTGGCATGATGAACCACATCCCCAAGGCGTAGGAAAATGATTACCGCGACCACGTGAACAGTGCAATTGAGGACAAGACCGCCGAAAAGGCCTTTAACTCAACATTTTGACAGGTACTCCTTATCAAGTTCAACTTCGTTACTTTCTCCAACATGACTGCAATTTCATTTAGTGTTTTAGATAGTCTTGTTGTCAGCTTCAGGCATTTCAGTTTAGATTTAGATGCCTATTTCCGTAGGAACAAAAAACCAAATCACTACTAAAAATAGACATTATTCAGGCTTTTAGCGCTAAAGCATTTGGCTCAGATTACCGCTTCCAGAAATTTTTTTGATGGAAATTGATCGAGTTTCGTTAAAAACTCTGGTTTTGTGGAATTATTTCATGAACTTCCTCTTTTTTGTACTCCATTTGAACATTCCTCGAAAAACCGGGTACGGGTAGGGGTATAAGTAAATTTTTTGAAAAATTACGGGTACGGGTATGGATGCGGGTAAGGAGGTCGTCCAGCGGGTACGGGTAGGGTAAGATTTTCATACCCGTGCAGGACCCTGCCTACAGCCGTCCAAAAAGGCATCATCAACCAAAAAATTTGGGTTCAGACGAGCAATGTCTTCGCGAAAACGAGCACGAATTCGAACGATCAGTTCGTCTTGACCAATGCGAGCATTGTCCAAAAGATTGTCGGGAGGAATACCTTTGTGTGCGCAGAAATTGATCAAGTACCTCTGAGGCAAACGATTCAAGTCACGAAGAAAGTATTGCTGCGCGAGATCCACGTCATCAAGTCCTAACACAAGATTCGAACCATCGCCATCTCCCTCTCCCTGTTGATCCTGAGCCTGTCCTGCCAACCTGGCGTTCACATTGAGATCCAGAGCATTCGCCATTGAAGCCGGAGTAATGCCAAAAACAACCCGATAATAGTCTAGCGCTGATGGGTGTTGGTGTCCCCCGAAAATATCTCCTGTGCCTTATCCCCCGTGTCCTCACTCAGAGAGGAAATCTTGTCATACCTGTGATCAGCCAGCCACCAGCTGTATTGACGATACGAACGTTTTGGCGATCACTGACTGGTTGTGTTTGCTTGACCGACTGGAGAACGACCGACTTGACCAGCGCCCGCCCACTGACGCACGTCCGAATAACTGACGAATGATCGACCAACTGATGCTGACCACTAGTCAAGTTTAGTCCCAAGCGATTGCCGATGATTAATCTGGGAGATTGGTGCACAAGCCACCGGCCGTGTGTTGCTTTGATAGGTAACTTTTAAAGGAAAAAGAAAATCGGCAGAAGGAAAGAACCGGGCTGACGCGCCAGTTGCAGTCGTGCAGGTATCTTACCTTGCCACGGGTCTCACCCAATGTTCGGTCTACGCGAAGACAGGAGACGAAGAGAGGCGGCCGTTCTCGGCACAGGCAGCAACAGAGAGTGAGTAGGAAAAAGGCACCAACATGAACCAGACCGCCACAGGCCAAAACTGGTTAGACGCATAAATGAGACTTATATGCTAATGAGCAGCCAGTTGGGCCATGAGCCCCGTTATCACTACAAGTTGGCCAGACTTCTCTGATATTTCGCAGAAAGCTTTCTTTTGCGCTGGGGAACAATCAACAAAGTGCAGTTTTTTGTTTCGTAAAGCTCGACTTGACGGTCGGCGATGAAGACAATTTTTGCATCCCTGCAACGGACTTTCATTTTGTCAAAGCCACCACAAACTTTCTGCACCAATTTTTCCCTTTCTTATTTTTAAGCTTTGTACCAGTTGGGCACCAGGCCGCCCCAGCTGCTTCAAGGTATTTCCAGCCCATTCAGCCCATAGATGACCTGCAGTCATGATATGATAAGCGTAGCAAAGTCCGTCAATCTGTTCGGGATCCCTATCCCAGTCGGGATAAAAGTTATGGAGATCTTCGAGAGAGGATGCGAATGGGAATAGGAATGGAATATTTCATCAGAATGGGAATCAGGATCTCGGCGGATGCTTCAAATGATAAAGAGATCTTAATGAAGGGATTTTCTTGCTTCGAGTAATTGGTGCTTGCTTCTCCGCTTATTTGCTCGCCTGATTTTGAATACAGTGATATATATCGTGCTAAAAATTATCTAAGGACTTGACTCTATCTTTGCTGGCTACCCAGGGTGGGGTATAGGTCATCTACAGCTAATAAAAAGCACCCTCCAAGACTCCTGATCCTGATTGGGATTGAGCGAGTCCTGATCCCTATCCTAACGAACGAATAAGCGAGCCATAGTGATCAGCTCTCACGGCAGCTTCCCTCTGTGGTGTCTCATTATCGTTAGGAGCACCTCCACCAAGGTCATCCTGTGCCGTCACGGCTAAGCGAGAACTGGCCGGCCCCGAAGAAGCACGCTTGTTGTTAATGCAATCGTGCCCCGCTGCATTGGTCGCCGGCGTTCCCCCGGTTCCTGGTGGGGTCCCTGCCCAATCGGCGGGTGTTGGTGCGTCGTCGAGAGGCCGTGCCATGTTGGAAATCGAACCACAGTCGCCTGATCCGTCGGCGATGAAACAGGCGCCTATTGCGCCGGGGTCCGTGCTCTATCGACAACGGCAGGAAAAATACCATGCGTATTTGCGGCCGTGTGGTTTCGCGGTGGATCGGATTGATGGCTCTCAATTCGCGTGTTGGGTTTTGGCGAGGGGTACGGCCTTCGGTAAGTTTAACGCGGACGATTCGAAGATCACCGATGGGCCTCTCAAGCCCTCCGCCGAGCTCTACTCTTCTGTCAATACGCTGCCACCGCCGATCAATCGCGGCCTATTGTCGTTGCCCGATGCGATTTTGCTTACGACGTCGGGTTTCCCTGCTGCGGAGTTGGCGGGAATGACCGATTCGTCGTTCCCCCCCCCCCCTCGATGGGACGCCTTTCTCTCAGCGTCAGGTCCCAGTTCCGGTTCATGGAGTGCCGACGGCTGGACTATCTTTCCGGCAGTTTCCAATGGCCCAGGCTCGTTGGCTCGTTGGGCATGCGATTTGTGGAAGATTCAGTGTTGCCAGGTCTTGACCCTGTTACAGGGTCAGGAACCTTGGAGCCGTTCGTCGCGAATGTTACAGGCTGTGGCGTGTGAACTATTGGCTTTGCACGCCCAAACTTTGGCTCGGGTGGTTGGCACCGATCGGCACTGATATCGTTGCCTTCTTTTCGATTGGCTGATGGCATCATTGGATTTCGTCTCCTCTTTTGCGAACTCCGTCTACCGTGTCACGGAGAACGAGTTCCTCCGGCTACGTGGTAAGGGTGCGGATGGACGATCGTGGGTATTTTGGCCGGCGCCGTCTGGGCGATGCGCCGTCTTGGTCCCGGTTAATAAGCGCATGGCTGCGAAGCTGGCCAGCATCCACTTGAAGCGGCTACAGCTAGGTTTGGACGACCACATGCTGGGCCTGTCCATGTCCTTGCCGCATCTGGGGTCATCTGCACGATATTTGCGGTTGATCGGTATGGAAACAGCGCATTTATTCTCGTTCGGATTGATCTTCTTGAAGTATCAATCGCGCGCTTATACGTCCCGGTTCTCCGATCTCTTCTCGACTGTGGTCATGGCTGACCCCGAACGACCGAACCCATCGATTGCGATCCCCGCGTCGTTGCGACTGATGGATCACTTCATCGACGTGTTGCGATCGCCTGGTACGACGTCCGTGTTCGATCCGTTCCCCCAACTGCATGATACGGCGTATTTGGCCCTGGATGGGTGGCCTCCAGTGCCAGCTCCTCCGCCGCCTCCCAAGCCTGGTAGCTCGAGTGGTGAGGAAGGCGAGCTGTCCGAAAGCGAACAGGCCAGACGGGACAGGAAACGTCGTCAACGATCTCGCTCCCATTCCCGTACGTCTCGCGATCCTCCGGGTGGATACCGCAAGCCGCCTCCAGGTGGTGGTGCGTCGGCGTTGGGATCTGGGGCTGGTTCGTCACGTTCTGGCTCTATGACCTTTTATTCGTCTCATGGACAGTCGTCTTCGTCTTCGACGCGACAGGGTTCTGGACAACACTCTGGAACCCATCGTCCGGCGTTGCCCACGGTTTTGGAAGAGTCGGCGGAAGGCGCGGTGGATTTGTCTTGCGGTAAGCGTGCTGGGAGTTCGGGTTTGGCTGATCCTGCACCCCCCCCCCCCATGGTCGGTGTCCAGGGGGGGGGGGAGTCATCCCTGCGGATCTAGCATCGTTGGAGGATGTAGCAGGGGTTGCCGATTGCGATTCCCCAGCTTGCCCGATCGACCCAGCGCCTGTTCCCGCGGCTATGGACTTCACGGTGGGTTCGGCGAGTGGACCTTTCTCCGCTCCGGTCCTGGTTACGTTGGTGCCGCCCGCGTCTGGACCATCTATTCCGGACGCTGCGCGGTTTGGTTACGGCAAGGGCCCGTTTCAGCGTTGGAGTCGGGATGAATTTTTGTCCATTCCCGCTCAGCGCCCGGCCATTACTACGCCCACGTCGTTTGCGGACCTAAACGGTGTTCCCTTTGGGTTTCCGCTGGTGGCGCCTCCGCTCTGGTGCATATCGTTCATGGTCCCGCTTTGTTTTGGCCAGGACTTCTCGCAGTACGTCTACGAATTGCAGTTCGACTGCCCAGCGGCGGTGGTGCTTCACGGTGTTGGTGGAACTACGCGATGAGTTGTCCACAAGCCGTTTTTCTATTTACCGCATTTCCCCATGGCATTTCGTCCGGCTTTCGACATCGCTGACATCCCCATGGATCAGCCGTGGATGATCATGGATTGGCCGTCGCGTCAGCTGTTCGCTTCGTTCGACGACTGGGTATACGTAGCTTGTGCAGTCATCGTTTCCTGGTGGCTCGGGCCACGTGGATTGCCCGCGTGCAGCAGCTGTCGCCGACCCAATTTGCGATGTATTTCCCGGATCCGGTTGCTGACTCCAGCAAAGTTTTTGTCATCAAAAATTTAAAACTGCTGCAGCCGCCCACCCCTCCCCATCCCCCGACCGCAGCTGACCGCTTTTTGCTGACCCCCTTCCCCCTCTAGACTGCGGTCGGCCTTTATGGATGGCTCCCATGCGATATGTATGTATGGTTTACGATAGTCTCATGTCAACCAGCCCATTCTTTTCGACGAAAAAGTGTGTGATTATTGTGTGGACAGATGAGTCATTTTTCCTTAATTTGTGTCTCACCTAAATACATACTCTTATGTTTTGTACAAGTGAGTGGCGGAGCAAACTTTAGGCTAATTCGCGAAAATTCGCCCAACAGGTAAAGAAACACAAAAGAGAAGTCAAAAAAAAGGTTTATCATTGTACAATAAAGTTTTTATATGTTTAGCTAACATATAATTTCACAATAAGTGACGCAATTCCAAAGACTAAATCTGAATCCATTCCGCAAAGGCAGCCACGGATGCATCTGACATTCCCCTTGGCAAGCAATAAGACACTCGCGATGCATATTATGTACTGCAAGTTACGTCGCTCATAAAAGCAATATCGTTGCATAAGTATTCTGGCCAGGAGGCACAGCCGAACTAAATATCACTTGTTAGTTAGAAATAGACTATCCGCAGATGAACACAAAATAAGAAACAGCCGGAATAGAAACAATATGAGCCAAAAGGATTTTATCCACTTCCACATTCAACACAATCAATCAAGACTGGCGCTGTTGTTTCCAATCGCACTTCGGACGCAGCTTGACAATTTTGTTCGCTACGAGTCGATAGTAGGCAATTGTTCGGTCCAACTCGACCAGTGTATGCAGCTGCTGTACAGTTATGTCGAGCGCAATGGTGGACACAGTTGAGGACTGACAGGGCGTCGACTTGGGTTTCGAAATCAGGCGGAGAAGACGTATCGGGGGCGCGCAATTTGAATGCGCAATCTGAAATTGAGTCATTATTAAAAACTTTTTGAATATTCCGCCAAAATCCTTGCATCCAGTTAAGTACAGTGCAATGTAGATAATTAGTAAAAATCAAAATCATAGAGAATGTCAAAAAATATCCTCTGACTTGCCTGAGCACTTTATGCAATTAATCACGAACGAGTATCCTCTGAACGCTTGAGCAACATCGAACGCTTCATCCAAACATGTTCCGGACTTCTTCGACAGTAAACACACTGCTTGAGGCGACCCCTCTGTTGGTGGCAAGTAAGCGGCAACTTGACAGCCGGTCGTGTTGTAGCACAGCCTGGCACACTCTGATGCCGATTCGATGGGGTGATCGTCAGTGAACTCTGTCTTCAACGATTCATCCGCTGGTTGTACTTGGAACGTCACTCGGCCCGGACATGCTGAAACTTGAGTATGTGTAGTGCGATTTGGGCATCAGAGGAAAATACTTACGCGTTCCACTTCCGCTTCCTGTTTTCGAATCTCCACCAGCAACAGCTGCTGTGGCAGACTCGACTTCAGTGACCGTTGTGCCTGTTTCAGTTGCGTTTTCATTCTCGACTTCAGCGACGCCAGTTGGCGCTGGGGGTTCTTCTGTTGAACTGAGTTCCGGTTGGACTGTCGCAGTGCCTTCGAATTCTCCAGGAGTGAGTGTCACCCAAGCTGGTGGGCCTGTCATCGTGTAACCTTGCGTGTTGGGTTCAAGAACCCCCGATTCTTCATGTCCAGTTTCGTTGGTTGAAGTGGAGTTTTCTGTGATTTCTGATGAGACTCCTGCAAAACAGAATAACTATCGTCTTTTTTTCCCGCTAAAAGTATCAGCGTACCTTCAGACGTCCCAGTAACTGAGCCAAGTGTCGTTTCCTCAATTTCCAGTGTAGCTCCTCCGACAACTGCAGCGCCCTCAGTCGGGCATTGAATGCAATGGATTTCGATGGCCTTGGTTTCATTGTACTCCTCGACCCTGGCTGCTCGTCCGCAGGCTGGCTCAGCGGTGAATGACAGCATACACAGGTTTGGCACATTCGGATTATTAATGGTGGGCACATATCCAGCAGCAATACAACGCTTGCTGTAGCATAAACTGGCGCATTCCTGGGCCGATGTCACGTTATGGATTTCTCCAGACTTCAAATCTAGTTCGGGTTCGATTGGCTCGAATGTGACTGATGTTGAGCATGGACTGAGACCTGGGGTACCTGCAGCACCAGGCAATGCGGTTGTTAGTGAACCTGGGGGACCTGGTGGAGCACCTGAAGGTGGATTTTCGATAGGATGGCAGTGTAAAGTGTCCTTGCTACAGTATTCTTTGCGAAGAAGCTGTCAAGTGAACTAAAGTTTTATTTAGCGCTTAGTTGTTCTGAAAATTTGGGCACCCAGTACAAAGGCGGTGGCGGCGAACTAGCAGCTGAAGACAAAGCTGATTATTCGTGCTATGGATAATAGTTTTTCAGCAGGTAAGAAATAAGGCCCAGGCAAAGCAGCCGAAATCTGATGTGTGTGGCTTCTCTGGCATAGGGAGGGCATAGGATAGGGTACTGTACTGAACCTACCGATTCCAAACAAAATCCAAAATTATCTGAGGAATGTATTATATCGGGAAATACCGACCAGTTTTGTGAGGCCATGTCAAATAATTTGCTCCCTGCTTCTGGATTTGCCAGAGTCTAATCATTGACATAGTCGAAGTTTAAATGATAATCTCTGCGACATGATATTAAGCACAAACCGTAAGCACACACCGCGGTAATATTCCATAAAAGCACCAAACCGCAAGCACAAAAGCAGACGGCATACTTCCATAGCTCCAGTGATGTGCATACAAACATAGCGTGCCCACACAGAATTCAGGTTTTTCCTTGTCCTACTAATATTCTCTCCTATCTTACAGAATGGCGTGCTCCAATGAGGCTATCACTCGGACTATGTTTCACATTTTAAGCAGTTCATGACAAAACTAGGTCCGATATCTCTTTGCTTAATCGATAGTAAATGGGATAAACATTCTCCATTCGATGTTGTGAGCGTGCAAAGGCCAGTGTTAGTGATCTCTGTCTTAGGAGTGTAGATGGCAACTTGACACCCGCGGTGATAACAGATTCGAGCGCATTCAAGCGATGTGCTGGCTGGAATTTGGATAGTGAAGTTGGCTGAATTTGGATCAACCGCAGTGTCTCGCACTTGAAAACTTATTGCAGTTGGACAAACTAGGAAAAAGAAAATAGTGGGCTTCAAAAGATTGAAAGTCTGATCAGAAAGCACAATAATGGAAAGCGAGGTTCAAGGTGAAGGAAAAATTGCGTGCAAGGTTTCCATTCTGCACACTAAATAGTCAGAAATGGATTTCGGAGCCAACTTCACTAGGCCGCATGCAGTGCAGTGAGCTGGTGCAACATGAGAGCATGCTGACCGCGTGCAAGGCCATACTTGCGTTACTGATGCATTAGCTGGCGTCACACTTCCCAAACAGTCATGAGTACAAGACGCACAGAAGCGCAAGGATAGGATACCAAATTGATGGATGGTAATCTGTTGCCGAAGCAGATATTAGATGGCCTAATCAGAAGATGGAACTACTGGGGTATTTTTTTACAACCTGCTGGTTCTTACCCGTAGCCTCGTTTCCTCCAGGCGGTGGACCCTCTGGTACCGTTACTGTGGTGGCGACAACTTCAACAGCTGGAGCGGCTAAACAGAAAAAATACTTTGCATGTTTACCTATTTCAGCAATCTTGAGCTAAAATTTCAGTAAAGTATAGGTAGTTTCGACTGGATATCACCTATTAATGTATATTTTAGTAGCAATTGCGACAACTTACCGCAACTGACACAACCCAATTGAATTGGAGAGGTTGCTGTAAAGTTCGTGACAGGCTCAACACCAATCGGGCATTCGTAGGGATCGAATGACAAATAGCACGGTTCGCCTTCCATATGACTCGTGTCGGTTATGTCAAATATGGCAGAGATGCATTTCCTTCGATAGCACTCAAGTGCGCACTCTTGCGCCCTCTTAACGATGATTGCTGGTATGGTTGGCGTGGGCACGAAGGAAATGGTGGATGCTTTGAAACTGACCGCTTCAGAACAGTCGCGCGCGAATGGTGGAATGGTAGCTAGCGCACCAGCGATGATGGTCGTGGTGTTTGATTCTTCACTAGGGGTAGTCTCTGTGGAATAAGGGGGTCATAATAGCTGCTACAAACTAAGACAGTGTAGTCATACCTTCAACTGTCGCAGAAGTTACATTTTCGGTGACTTCTGGACCTTTAGTTACAGTCTCGGGGGTGACTTCAATCACTGTCTCGCCTGTGGCTAAATTGGAAAGAGGACGCTTTCACATCTCAGGACTTGCAGCTCAGAAATTATAGCTTACGGCAAGTGATGCAGCTGATGGCAACAATAGCTTTCTGCTCGACAGCAGGATACGCAGTCCCCTTGGTCAGTGAACTATCGCATTCAGCAGGAGAGAAAAACAAATAGCACGGCCCGCCAGTTGTGCCACCAAACTCAGATTCGTGCGCGCTAGCACCATCGAAAACGGCAAATGAGCATCCGTGGGTGTAGCATTCCTTAGCGCAAGCTTGAGCGGAGGGAGTGAATGTGGTGATGTTGTTATCCTCCGTTGGCACTGTGTCGTTGACTAACTGGAGAGCAAAGTCCAAGTCTCTGGAGCATTGGGCGATATGCTCACCACCGGGCACTGTCGCTACTGCCTCGGGTGCTGGTGTGGTGCCTTCTTCTTCTGGCGATGTACCAGTAGGAATCTCAGCCGTTTCATTTAAGGAGGATCCTTTCGTTGCAGTCTCGGGGGTAGCTTCAATCACTGTCTCGCCTGTGGCTAAATTGGAAAGAGGACGCTTTCGCATCTAAGGATTTGCTGTTCAGAAATGATAGCTTACGGCAAGTGACGCAGCTGATAGCAACAATAGCTTTCTGCTCGACAGCAGGATACGCAGTCCCCTTGATCAGTGAACTATCGCATTCAGCAGGAGAGAAAAACAAATAGCACGGTCCGCCAGTTGTGCCACCAAACTCAGATTCGTGCGCGCTAGCACCATCGAAAACGGCAAACGAGCATCCGTGGGTGTAGCATTCCTTCGCGCAGGTTTGAGCGGAGGGAGTGAATGTGGTGATGTTGTTATCCTCCGTTGGCACTGTATCGTTGACTAACTGGAGAGCAAAATCCAAGTCTCTGGAGCATTGGGCGATATGCTCACCACTGGGCACCGTCGTTGCTGCCTCGGGCACTGGAGTGGTTCCTTCTTCTGGCGTTGTACCAGTAGGAATTTCTGTCGTCTCATTCGAAGAGGATAAAAGAATTGGTGTGGCCAGCTCTAAAATATTAGAGGTGTGGTGATCGTAGTTAATCACAGAAGTATGCCACCTACCGCAGTCAATGCAAGTGATAACTGTTGACTCCGTCGCGTTGGAGCTGGCCACCTTCGTGCCTTCGTTGTTGCATGTGACGTAATCGAATGTCAAATAGCACGGGACGCCGCTGACAGCGCCGAATTCAGTGGGATGGAAGCCAGTCGTGTGATAAAACGCCTTGGTGCATCCGTGGGCGTAGCATTCCAGCGCGCATTGGGTGGCCGAACTGACAAAAGTTGTCTGGGCCGCGTTTGTTGGTGGGGGCTCGCTTGTAGTGTCAGCTTGGAATGCCAAACCTTGCGTGCATCGTCGGACTGAATCCAATGGACTTCTGGTGCCTTCTTCGACTGAAAACAGCAAATTATCGAGTTGCATCACTGAAAAAGGTTGCAGTGCTTATCTTACCTGGGCCTGTTGCTCCGATGGTTCCTTCCTCCGTCGTAAGTGGTGCCACCTCAGTCGTCGCCCAGCCACCGACCTGGCCACCACACTGTACGCAGTTTATCAAGAGCGTCTGAGGATTTCCTATGTACTCCGACATTCTTGGGCTGTTTCCGCAGGACAGCGGTTCAGTGTCTGACAACAGACATTTCGCCCCGACAGAAGGAAAGGCTGGGCTGTATCCAGCAATTGTACACTGATGGTCGTAGCACTGCTGCACGCACTCTTCCACTGAGCGGACATCCAGAATCGAGGTGAAGTTGATTCGTCTATTTGGATCTGATGGCACGGCTTCGAATGTCAGTGCTGTAGGACATGTCTGGCTACTGGGCATAGGAGTCTCGGTTGGGACACCTTCAATGATTGGAGCCTTGGTGACGCTGCTTGGAGTCGCTTCGATAGCTTCTGCAGGCGTCGACTCGGTGCTGGCAACCTCACTACCAGTCGACGGAACGACAAAGGGCGCTGATTCGGCTAAAGCATTAACATCAACACGACCTCTGTTTTGACGTGACCACAAAGCTGGACTTACAGCATTCAATGCAAGAAATCAAGTACGACTCTGAGCTGTTGCCTGCTGACACTCTGGCTTGGTCATCCGAGCAAGAAATTGGATCGAGAGACAGCTGGCAGGGAACGCCATTGACAGCTGCGTCAACCTCAGAACTGTGGAAGTCCAACGGACGGAAGATGGCTTGAGTGCATCCATGAGCGAAGCATTCTAATGCGCAGCCGGTGGGAGTCAATGCAAATGACGTCAGGCTGAAATTCACTGATGATGGGACTGGCTGGCTGACCACGTAGGTCACGTTGCCAACGCAACGGCGGGTTGGAGCAGGAAATGGTAAAGCAACTGCGGGGGTGGTTGTTTCTATGGCCTCTGGAGTGGCAGTCTCGTTCACTTCGCCAATTGGGCTTGGAGATGTTCCTTCGACAGCGACTTCCAGGGTTGTGCCTTCTACGACTGTAGCATTCTCGTTTTCGGTACCAGTGGACGGGATGAGGATTGGTGTGGCCAGTGCTAAAATGAGCCCACCAGAGTTATCTGATTCGAAACGCTGTAAATAGCAAGCAGGCTTTCGAAGAGGCGGCGTTGAAGAGTGACAGCTTAATAGCATCCTGGCCAGCTGGGCGATCAGGAGGCCCAGGGCTAAGGCTGCCCATGATGTACCTACTACTAAAAACCGAGAGAAACTAAGTAAGTCACCTTTGATATCCTGCGCTGCATAGCTGATCAAGCGAATTCCTCCATCATAATTCAAACACTCAGAACTACAGAAGCTTTGGGTCTTTAAATGCCTCAGTCCTCTGCCATCACTTACAACAATCCACACACGTGATCAAGTAGGACCCAGCCACGTTGGCTTCTTGAACTTTCTCCTGTCCTTCTTGACATGTGGCTGAATCGAAAGATAATACGCAAGGGGTTATATCGGCGGATCCTTCAATCTCGGACACATGGAACGTCGATGGTCTATAAAGCGCCTGGCTGCAACCATGGGCGTAGCATTCTCTGGCGCATTTTTCTGGTGACGAAACCAGAGTAGTCTTGGCATTGGTCGGTATCGTAGATCCAGGAGCCGAAGCCACAAAGCTGACATTGCCGACGCAATGACGCACAGCGGTCACATTGCCCTCGGTACTCACAGCCTCAGTGGTGCCAGTTTCGGGCTCAGGGGCTGAAAATCGGAAAGGTAGCGCTGAAAAGGAAATATCGGAAGGCGACCACTTACTTGTTGCTTCCGCTGTGGTTCCTTCAGTAACTTCGCCTACTGGTTCCTTTGTTAGTGAAGTGGGCGTGGCTTCGATGACCTGGCCAACGCCGCTGACGTTCCCAGTGCTTGAAATCAGAATTGGTTCAGCCAAGGCTAAAGATCAGATGTTTATATAACTAAAGAGATATAAGCGGAACTGGCTTGCACTTACTGCAATCTACGCAAGTAATGAGCGTCGATTCGGCATCATTGGCCTCATAGACAAGGTCTCCATATTTCTGGTCGCATTGTTCAACAGAGTCAAATGACAGAAGGCATGGCGCTCCACCAACGACGCCGCTAATTTCAGACACATGAAAATTCGCTGGACGAAATATAGCCTTTGTGCATCCGTGAGCATAACATTCCTCGGCACAGGCTCTTGCTGTGGACACAAATGTTGTCTTTGCGGTTTCATTCAGATGGGCTGTGAGGCCTGGATCAGCCGCGAAGGAAATATTGCCTACGCAGCGGCGTACTTCTTCAACTGGACCCGGAGTGCCAGGGATTTCTGTTGCTCTTGGTGTTCCTTCGCTGGGTTCAGCGGCTGTTGTTACCTCCGCACCATGGTCTGCACCACCGCACGTGACACAGTGCAATTCCACAAGCTTGTCCTCCGAGTAACTGTTGACTTTTACGGATCGACCGCACGTTGGTTGATCGCTGAAGGATAGTTGGCATTTTCCTGGGGCGTTCTCATTACCGGGTGCATAACCAGCCACAGTACAGTGCCGAGAGTAGCAGAATTGAGCGCATTCTTCAGCAGACTTTGCACTCATTGATTCAGTGTAGTTAACTAGTCGGGACACAGCTCTTTCCACTTTGACAACTTCGAAGCTGATGGAATCGTTGCAGAGTTCACCAGCAACTACAGGATGTTCGCCGACTGTTCCTATATCAGATAGGTTATTCCCGCCTATTGAAGATCTTGGGTTACTTACCTTCTGTGGTTTTTTCTGCAGGCGGGGTCGTTGTCTCCACAACAGACAGTGTTGTTTCAGGAACCTTAGCCGTGGCGGGGTTGGCTTCAATGACTTGGCCAACGCCAGTTTCGTTACCATTGTTTTGAATAAGAATCGGGACAGCCAACGCTAAAATGTAGTGGATGCTGCTGTGAAAGGCTGATTTCCAATCATTAAAACACTTACAGCATTCGGCGCATGTGATGAGTGTTGAAGCTGTATCGTCAGCGTCATGCACGAGGCTGTTTTGTTTCTGCTCGCAGCCTTCCGCTGTATCAAAGGATAACAAGCATGGTGCTCCGTTTGCAGCGCCTTCAATCTCGGATGCGTGGAAATTGGCTGGACGGAATAAGGCTTTAGTGCAACCGTGAGCGTAACATTCCTCTGCACAGGCCTTTGCTGATGTGACGAATGTTATCTTGGCCGTTTCGTTCAAACTGGCCGTGACACCTGGCTCAGCCGCAAACGAAACATTGCCGACACATTGGCGTACTTCAGGAACTGTTGCAGGGGTGCCGGTAGTCCCAGATTCTGGTGTTCCAGTTTCAGTAGATGGCGTTGTTAAGGGTTCAGGTTCTGGCGTGGTTTCTTCAGTCTTATTGCCAGTGCTCGGAATCAGGATTGGAACAGCAAGAGCTAAATTACAAGCATACTGTAAGGGGGTCTACTTACATGGTAAAAAATACTTACTGCAATCAGCGCACGTGATCAGAGTGGATTCTGCGTCATTTGCATCGCTGACTTTGCTTCCTTCTTTCTGATCGCATCCTTCAACCGTATCGAAGGACAGCAGGCATGGCGCTCCAGCAGCGGCACCCTCGATTTCAGAAGCATGGAAATTGGCTGGGCGGAATATGGCTTTTGAGCATCCATGAGCGTAACATTCCAATGCGCATGCTTTTGCAGTCGATACAAATGTCGTCTTGGCCACGTCAGACAACTTAGCGGTAAGTCCAGATTCAGCGACGAAAGTGATGTTGCCGACACATTCGCGCACTTCTTCCACAGGAGACGGAGTACCAGTAGATGTTTCCGCTGGCGTAGATCCTTCGGTTTCAGCCCCCTTGGTGACCGAAACGGGTGTTGCCTCGATAACGTGTCCGACTCCATTGCATTTAATACAATGTAGCTCCGCAAGGCCGGCTTCAGTGTAGTTTTCGACCTTTTCCGACCGGTCGCAAGTGGCTTCCCCGATAAAGGACAGTTGGCATGACCCAGGAGAATTTCCATCGCCACCCGCATATCCAGCGACGATGCAGTGCCGACTGTAGCACACCTGCGCGCACTCTGCGGCGGACTGCGCGCTCACTGACTCTGTGTAGTTGATCAATCTGGCTACGGCAGTTTCCACTTTGAGAACTTCAAAAGTGAGAGATCCAGCGCAACGTTTCCCTTCAATTAGAAGGTGATAAGTGTTTTTATTCAACCGCGTAGAGAATGCTAGAACTCTAGGTCCTGATACTTGTACAGACCCTGCAAATATACTGTACAGTACTGTAGTCCAGGATGTCCTTTGGGTTTAAATCTTGATCTAAACCTGGCCAGGATTTAAGACCTCAAAGGCAGAGATTTTTCAAGAAGTTGCAGCGAAATTTTTGAAACCATTACAGCGCATTGTGTGTTTTCTTTGAAAATGTGCACGCCCAATTCGTGCCGCATGGTGCCGCGTGCACATCCCCAAGGAAAACAGGTATAGATCATGTTCATGTTCATGTTTTACCTCATCACCAAACGCTTATGCGCACTCGAGGGTGAAGGGACACATTTTACACGAAATGATTGATCATTATGCTTTCAACTTATAATATCCTCCTTGTGACGAGCAGACAAAATATAAGGGAGGTTTACAAATGGTAATCGATTTTTATGCTCGATTATTGTACGTCTGTATAAGAGCCACACATCGAAACTTTGATTTGGTATCCGCATTTGTGGCAGGTTCTGCTGAACACTCCCTGATATACCAGCTTCAGATGTGCTGCTCGTTAAATCGTCACACGGATGCTTTCTAAAGAAAATAAGTTTAGTTCGCCAACCCAATGCAACAGGCGTGGTTGCACTAGCTGAGCGACCGACCGAAGTCAGCGGGACAAAAACTCCAGCTGTAAGTTGGGAAGTCTCGCAACTATACCTGACCTAGAAACATCAACCCGAGGGGTTGACGTCCCAGCCAGCGGAGAGTATCGATTACTCTCTACTACTCGCCACGGCCTGCCGGCAGAGGGTTACACCAGCTTGAAGTTCAGTGACTTGAAAGTTTTATCAGCTGTATTGGTTTAGTGTTCATTTCTCTCACCTCCAGAGTGCGCATTCGCGTTTAGGTACGAGTAAACTATAAGTGATAAGTACATATGAGTATGAGGAAACCCCCACAAGTTTTGAGCTTATTTATCACAGAAAATCTCGGATATTCATATGACAGGCGCCAGTCCCAGCATGCTACTAGTTATATTATGCCAGAGCCAGAAGCTTTTTCAGGTTTCCAGTCGATAGCCTAGCCGACATGACACGACCGCTGAATGGAGTTGTGGTTCAAGGAGTAGGAGGGAGTGTGTCCAACCAAAGTCTCTGGGACAAAATCTCCAGCTAGAGCAGGCAAGTCTTGCGACTATACCACGTCTGAAACATCAACCTGAGGGCTTTAACGTTTCCCAGCCAGGGGAGATATCACTCTCTCCCACTCGCCCTGGCCTACCAGGTACGAGAGTTACAGGAGAATCTGACGCACATCCGAACATGCAGCTCGCTTACCACCTGCTGTCGTGCCCTCCTGAGTAGGGGTCGCTTCTGTTGTAACGACTTCTGGCGTTGGTGTCACACTGCCTGGCGTTGCTTCGATCACAGACGCCGTGCCCGCCTCACATTTCACACATCCCAGTTGCAGCACAATGCTGTCATTGCCCGTTTGGACACGCGTGCTGATTCCGCATGGAAAATCGCCGGTCAAGGCCAACAAGCACATGGCTGATTCGCCAGCCACGGCAGGCGTGTAGCCAGCATAAACGCAGCGATGCGAGAAACATTGGCTAGCGCATTCCTTCACTGAACTGACTACGAGCTTCTCAGAAAAGTTGAAGGCGGCAGCTGGGTCGGGTAGTACAGTCTCGAATGACAGTTCGCCTTCGCACGCACCAGTTCCACTTACAATCAGTGTGGTATTTTCTAAGAGGAAGAAAATTAGCCATGGCGCGAGAATATCGTTAATCAACTTACCAGATGCGGGCGTAGTTTCGATACCAGGAGTAGTCTCTTCAGTGGGAGCCACCGTTGTCTCATTTGATGGAATCAAAATTGGAACGGCCAGAGCTGGAACATGTGGTCTATCAATCACAGCAAATGCAAATCCTTGACGACTACTTACTGCACTCCACGCACGATATCAATGTCGACTCATTCGAGACCACTTCCTCAACTCGAGCTTCCTCAGAGCATGTCACGGGATCAAACGACAGAATGCATGGATATGAGCCCACTGTAGCGTCGACTTCGGAAACGTGGAAGTTAGATGGGCGGAAGACGGCTTGTGTGCATCCGTGGGCGTAGCATTCGCGAGCGCACGCGATGGCTGACGATACTAGCGTGCTCATGGCTGTCGATGGCATGGTGCTGGAGACTGGTGAGGCAACCATCGACAGATTACCAATGCATTGCCTCACTTCGGGCAAGGGACCGCCAGGTGTAGCAGTTGTAGCCGTCCCCTCGCCTTTGGTGACTGATGTGGGACTCGCTTCGATGACTTCGGCGCCAGTTGCATTCGTGCTGGCTTCGGTAGCTGAAATGATCACGCGATTGGTGAAAGATTTTGGATCCTACCGTAGGCTTGGAGATGTGGCCCGCAGTAACTTTCTGTCCTCGGATAAGAAACCTGAAGCCGCAAAATCAGGCTTCTATACTTGGGGCAAGGTTACTAGAAACAGGAGCAGGCATTCATTGAAGGGCGAAAATATCGTTTCTTTTCACGGTGAAAGAGTAACACTAAACAGTGATTCTCGAGCTCATAGCACAATAGCCCCAGCAATACTAGAAAATTGGATCGAAAATTTATATTTCAAAAAACGCGCTCAGAAAACATTGATGTATAGGTTCAAGGTGTGTCGACTGCTTATATCGCATCCGTCCTAATTTCTGCTGATTCTCTAAAAAGAGGACAAACGAAGACTGGAAAGAGGATATGAACTACATCATACCAGTATGGTCTGCATTTTTTGGAACCCTTATCTTTGACACAGCGTGAGTTTTTTCAAATTTTTTTTTTCCGCCAGCTCGAAAATTATGGATCATCCAAGCACTCGCCTACGAAATTTCTATTATCATCTTATTCCATTTTTGAATCATGTAGAGAATATATGGTTGTGATTCCCGCCTTCCGACTGACCTTTCTTCACTCAAATGTAGGAATTCGAATGGATGTGATACGAGTGCAGTATAAGCAGTCTGTACCTACATAGCAATGGTTTTTGAGCGCGCTTTTGAAATATAAACTTTTGATCTATTTTTCTGCTCTTGGACGAAGCTGATGGCTTTTTGTGTCGGAAGGAAAAATCTAATGATTTTTCACTGTTTAAAAGGCTTTTACGCTTCGATACTCCTTTAGAAGGAAGTTCCTTAACCGAGACCCAAAACAGTTCCCTTAGCTGTTCCTCTGCGGCACGCCTGCTGGTACATCAGGCCTTTTTTTTGACACATTCATGGCGCTTAGCGACATACTCATGCTGCACTACGTTCATGGTGATGCTCAAGCTAAGATTGGCGCATAGAGAAGCAACGCTATTAGAACCTCCTTGTCAAGCTGTCAAGCTCCAACTTCAAAACTCGTAGATGCTCTATCGTGATAACTACAATAGCATTGGCAACCTACTGGTGCACTCGACGCAGGTAATGAACGTCGGTTTGTCAGTTTCGTATTCTTTGATTCTATTTTGCCCTGTTCGGCAAGTCGAAGTCGTCAGTGTCGTATCGAACGACAGCAAACAAACGGTTCCAGTTGCGACAGAGAATTCAGAAGTGTGGAATCCACTGGGATGGAAGCTAGCTACTGTGCAATTATGGGCATAACACTCTTTCGCACACTCTCGAACAGTCAAGACCACTGTTGACTTTACGATATTGCATAGTGGTGTTCTATTAGCGTGTGACGCAATGAAGGCGATCTCACCCAGGCAGTTTTGAAAAATTTCAACTGCATCATCTGCCGACAAACTGGCCTGCGTGCCTAAAAGGCAATCGTGTTGGAGAAACAACGACGGGAGTGCAAGAGACGAAAAGTGCTTCGGAAAAGTGTGAGACGATGACAAGGCTGATAGGGTGCCGTTGTGAGCATAGAAAAGTGCGAGGCAGTGCAAATAGAATTGATCAATCAAATATGATCAGTCCATTGAATTCGCGTCGTAAAGTGGTAGCTTTTGGCAAAAAATCTACTCGAGATCAAATTTTGTGAACTCAAGTACCGTATGGTGTTGTAGATAATGGTAGAAGCCGAGTCATGACAGTTGGAGAGTGCACAGTCTGAACTACTGTTCTGATTGCGATAGAGCCACTACCGCTACTACCTGCACCACTTTAGATACAATCACCACTGGTTCCACTACTTCAGCTACTACTTATGTGCCGCACTCACCACCATGTCGAGGGAGTTTTGTTGGGACACGCATAGGATCAGGCACTTACTTGATTCTGGTGGCGTCGTCGTCTCGCTTGGAGTTGGGGTGGCTAAAACGTAGATCAGGTACATCAGAAGTTTGTGAAGAGGACTTCGCTGGAAAAAATTAAATTGCGGAAGGATGGAGCAGAAGGAAGAAGGAAAGAAGGAAGGAACAGCATAAATAGAATAGGCTGATCGGTATACTGGGTTAGAACGCTGTTGATAGCAAGGCGGGATTATAACATGCCAAGATAAACAAGACATATAGTGAGACAGACCATTTTTAGTGTCCCGAAAATTCGCACAGTAAAGGTAAGATGTTAATCCGTACCAGCCCTGCCCTGCCCTGTATAGACCATCGAGACTGGGTCCTCTGCTTAAAGGAGACAGCGAAAATCGGAAAAGCCAGGTTATTGAAGAACAAAACAAAGTAGCAGAGTTGACGATGGTGATCAACCATGAAAAGCTGTGCCAGGCTTCTTTCCCAATATATTCACATCTTACTCTCGCTATCTTCCACTGATGATTGTGTTGATACTATGGATGAGCCAGCTTCACTTGCCGGTAATGAGTCGGTATTATTTGAAATCAAGTCGGACAGGACAGACATTAAAGAGTGCAAAGATGCAATGGTCATTTCTTTATGGCTTCTGTTCGTAGTTGCAGTCGACTCAAGATATTCAGAAGATTCTGTTGTTTCTTCAGAGTCTTCAGACGACAGGTCGTCAGGCAGTCGAGAAGACATGCCATTTGTTGATGGCAATGGCGATGTGGACCTAGCATTAGCCAACGGTACCGTTTCAGGGAATTTTGAAAAAGGATATGAGCCTGCAGCATTAGCTGGAGATCTAGTCGACGTAAGAAGACCGGATGGTGATGACAAACGCGGTGAGCTTTCATCTAGCTTATCGTTCGAAGACGTTCCAAGGTGAGTTAAATCAATCTCAGGAGCCGCTGTCAGCTTGACTATCGTGTCTTCTGCAATGCGGCAGAGTGAAAGCCATCTGGTTTTAACTTATGGACAGGGTGTGAGCTTCTTGTGAGATCCTACCCAAATCCGAATACAAGATCTATCACTGGGAGTGCCACTGGCTGCCCGCTCTCACTCCAAGGGCGGCCCGAATAAACAAATTTCGCGGAAATACCTAATAGACTCTAAAAATCTATCAGCCCCTCCGAGAAAGGCAAGGACGGAAGACCATACCACATCGGAGGCAATGAATCCACACAGTGTTCTGGGGCTTGTACACGCTGACCCGTTCCTTCGACAGGCAAATCTCTTTTTGAAACGATTCCTGGCACACGCCCGTTTTATTTTGCCCATTCGGAGAAGATGGTGTGAAACTGGCCAAAGTGCACCCATCGACGTAGCAAGTTTGCAAGCACTCGTAGAACGAATGCACTTGGGTCTCCTTGCTAAATATGATAGTCGCACTCTTTGAATTCGATGGGTGTGTGATTTGGAATGTGAGAATGCAACCTGAATGGAGTACTCTTTAGGTTCACTGCGGAAACCAGCGGTGCAGGGGCATACTTTTCACAATACTCGACTCTATCGCTGGAACTTTATCAGCCGCAGTGTTTGAAACAGAAGACGGCTGCTGAATTGCAAAGTTGGCTTTGATGTCCTTTGATGAAACTAAGAAGAGACCACGAATGAGCAAGATCAGTTTCTAGAACAGTGACCAGAACAAAAAAGAGAGAGAATTTCTTGCAGGTTGCGTGCCGTTGAAACAGCGGAATGCAGTGATGGCTGTCCAGAAAATGTTTGCCATGCAGCACGATTTTGTGATAAAATCAGCCAAAGAAACCGCGAAATGCAGGAAAAAAGCCAAGCATTTGGGTAGCGTTTCAGGGATTGGCGTGCAAACAATCCAGGTGGAGACCATAGTAGGATTACCCACGGTCACAGTAGCGTTCCTTGCAGTGACCGACATCTTAGCCACATCAAGCGAGTGAGATGGGTTCGATTTGACGGACCAGTCCAGGAGGAAGTACGGCCAACGAGTGCTTTGATGGCTCAGCCCAGCGGTGCAGCTGCAACCAGCTAACGATGAGGCAATTCTTTCTGGATGAGCGATATTAGACACAGAGTACTGTGTGCCAGTGCTCGAGCGAACAGTGCGGCCCCATCATCGTATCTTCCTTCTTTCGTTTCCCATTGGTGGCCCGGATAGACATATTTGCTGTAAACATAGCAACCAGTCACGTAAAACGATATAGCGTGTTCCACTTTCAGGCTGATCAGTGATTTATTGTAGCTGAGTAAGCGACATTGCTTCAGCGTCTTTCTTGCTTGCAATTCAGGTGCGCATCCTGGCGGTACCAGATGCAATTTTCGGAGCGAATCAATAGCACTTGAAGCAGTGGAAGCGAGATGATCAAGGCGGTGGAATCACCAAAACGGCAAAAGAACATAAAAGCCTGCAGTTGGTCAGCAGTAGAGCCAAGGCGGGGCTTCGATGAGCCACTGACAAAGTGCGCTCGTAGGTTTCAGAAAGCTACAGAAAAGACTGATTTGGAGCAGGCAGACATGTTTGGTAGAGCAATCGCCAAGAAGGTAAGATAGGGGTAGTGTGATAGTATGGCTACTCCAGGCACAAAGTCAAAGATTAGCAGCGTCCAGAATTGTAAAGTTGCAACAGAACAATAAAGCAGATAAAGAGCGTGCGAAACTGAGAAACCCCTTCAAGCAGACGGTGTGGCATACTTACCACATTGTACGCATGATATGTCGACTGGAAACGGCCCGTCGTATGCCGAAGCTCTGGCCACATTATCGCACGAATCTGAGCTAGGTGCCATGTCAATCAAGCATGTGCCAAGACTGTTAGGAAGCATTGGTTCAGTGAATTGCGCCATTGTGCATCGTTTGGCGAAACATAGATCAGCACATTCCATAGCATCTTTGGCAGCCGTTCCGGACACAAAAGATGTCACGTTCGACGATGAAAAAAGTGACTTTTTGGCTGAGAATGTTAGGCCATTAAGGCAAGCCGCTGTGGTGGATGGTGGTTCTGTAAGAGTTAGTATGGGCTACGCTTAGCGATTCAGAGCAGCCGGGGCAAGGAATATGAAAAGTGTACGTAGAGAAAAGGCTTTGATGCTTCATTGAATGCCCTTACCTTCGCTGGTCGCCGATTCAGCTGGTGTAGTCGCAGCTGCATTGGATTCTAAAACAGAGAGAAGTGGATAAGCGTGGCCATTTGTGGTCATTGTGCAGTTGCTTGAGCACAGGCAGGCCAAGTGAGAACATACCGCATTGAACACACGCAATGATCACTGCCTCGATCAACTCGACAGTGGACAGTCTGCTATTGTTTCCGCATTCCACAATTGGCTGGTCAAAACCGAGTAAGCATGAGCCTCGGGTCACATTCAACTCTGGTGCAGCTGGTGAATATCCGGCCAAGGCACAACTGCGTTCGTAGCAAGCGCGTGCGCATTCGGCCGGTGCGTCTGCCTCAATAGCGACGGAGAAACTAGGCGCTTCAGACGGTGTGTGATGCACTTCGAAAGTGATCGTGTCGGTGCAGACTACAGTAGAAAGTGAAAGACTACTGTAAAGTGAAAGATGGCAAATCGAGAGTCAAATCAGCAGTATGATCGACAATTGAGTGCCCAGGTCAGAGAAATGCAATTTCAGGGGCTCTCCAGCTTGTCATTGCAGCAGTTCGAGAGAGTCATGACCCGTAAAGTTCTTGAGTCAGCCCTGGACTGGGACAAGATCAGGATCCCGTGTGAAACAGGCTGAACGGCCGTACATTGGAGAAGGTACTGCGGGGAGCGGATGGACTCAAAAATACCTCTAGGCAGGCCACCTAGTCGTAGGTGACTGAGACATCTACCCAACGGGTTTCAGCCTCGCCTGGAGGAGCGTATCGACTGGCCAACGAAGGCAATCCGATACACTGCTCCGTGTATAAGGCAGCCAGTAAAGGCAACTAAATACACAACCTTCCCCACCGGCCAAATACGCCTATTGCACTTGTAATGCTTTTTAGTCCATTACTGGAGGGAGCGAATAGTGGCTTTACGCCGGAACCCATGTTATGTCATCTCTCGATCCGTCATCTCGATCTCCAAATTCCAAGGTCAGTATTAGCATAATGCCTTCAACAACGCCTAGTATTCAGAAAGCGGCATCTACGTAGTCCGATCCTTTTGCAGCATAAGTGTGCTTTACCACGTCTCATAACATGGTCGCCAGACGAGGAATACACAATAACTCACCCCTGGTTGGTGCGCTCGTGCTACCTTCAATAATTCCTGCGGCAGGCTCCTTGGTAAATGTGGTTGGTGGGGGTTCGATGTTTGGGCCTGGTTCTGAAACAACTTCGGGTGTCCTCAGCTATGGATGACTTTCATCGTCAGCCTTACCACATCGGACGCATTGTATCTGCGTAATGTTACCATCAGAATAATCAGACACGCGATCCACGCCCCAACGGTCGCACGTCGCAAAGCCCTCATTGAGCAGCAGACAGGCCCCAGCTTCGTTGTCGTGAGGGGGTACGTAGCCAGCGAGGACACAGCGTTGGTAGTAGCACAGTTCGGCGCATTGTTTCGCCGTGCTTACCGTAAAATGAGAACCAAACTTGGGTGATTGATTGGGATCAGGAGCGGTCAACTCGAAGGTCAAGTTTGTGGCGCATCGAGGAACTGGAGTAGTCGACCCGAAGGCTGAAAAAATGAGCTCATGATACTTTACGTCCCAGAAATTTCTTGGCTAAAATTAGAAGCATGTTGTGCAGAAGCTTTATGCACCGACCTGCCGTGCTCGGCTCAGCAGTTTGTTCAGTGCCACCTTCCGAGCCATAACCTCCGCCAGCAGTTGCATATGGGATAGCTGTGCTCGCTTCATCGATGTGACTTCCAGCTGGAAAATGCAGATAGTGCTAAGCAGAGAAAAAGTGCAAAAAGAGATGGAGTTTCAGGGGCTTCTGAGAAAGTGTAACCGAATGTCCCCCCCGCAGTTCTCTGTATCTTGGACGCCAGGAGACCCCTACTTCTAACGCTTATCTTTCCTCATCTCATACTCAACGCCCAACCCTTGCACCTACTCGATTCAACGCATTTGATTCCTACAGCCGCAGTAGAATTAGTATAGTCGGATACGCGAATTGCACCTGGCTCGTTGCAAACCAGGTTGATATTAAATGCTAACAAGCACGTGCCAGCCTCTCCAGCCACGGCTGGCACGAAACCAGCGGCCGAACAACGTCGTATAAAACAATACTCGGCGCATTGTCTTGCAGAACTGGTGGTTATCTTTTCAGTAAAGTTGAAATCTTTTTGCAACTCTGGCGGCACTAATTCGAATGTCAAGTTGGTTTGGCCAGGGTTTGGATTTTCAGTAATTTGGGTCCCTGTGAAAAAAGTGCAAAGCATACAAGTTTGCAAGCGTATCAGTTGATTTGCAGAGGCAATAGTATGTTATCACTGCGGATTGTGAGAGCGGGGTTAGTCAGCTTGATAACATGCAGATCTGCTGCTGATCGTGAGACGGAAGGTATTAGCTAGAGCCACTGCCGTGGCTGATGTTGTCTGCACACAAAATCAACAAAGGTTTGAGAAAACGCAGAGTAGGGTGCACCCTGACATTAAGGCGTGCACTGGGTGCATCTTTGCCATACCAGCCCGATCTATTACACATAATACAGAGTATGACAAAAACTAAAATCTCCCAAAATAAAGTAAAAAACAAGGGAAAAATGTGAAGGCGTGGAACAATGTGGACAGTCGACACAGTGCAGTTCTCACCGGACGGTGCAAATGTTGCGGGATGACAAACAAACAGGAGGGAAAGAACAAACAATGGAAATTTTATTAATTGAGATCGCTTACCTCCTGTTGATCCTGCCGCTGTATTTTCTGTCACTGGCTCTGGAGTTGATCCACCTTCCGCAGTTGAAGCACCACCAACGGTTGTCGATTCTGCGCCTTGGCTGGATGTTTCTCCTGCAGTTGAACCGGCAGCACTGGCAGTAGATCCACTGGATGGACTTGGAGTAGATCCTTCTTCCGGAGTTGAACCGCTGTTACCTGAAAAAATGACCGACTGATAGCGCACCTACTGGTACCACATCAGATCCATAAACCATCTTGTGGTAGAGTGGACTTTGTTGACTAACGCACTGACTGAACACTTTATTGATGAGGCACTGGGCACTGCCTAAACCTGTCGTGTTCGTGTTTCAGGGGTTATGTGACTATTGGGTAGTGTTGGTAGTATGATCGGGGCTCTCCCATCTGCTGGCAGCGAGCGGAGTAGCAAGAATAAATCTGCTTAATCTTATGCTGATTGCGATGGGATTGCGGCAAGGTTCAACCCAAAGTTAAGTTAACCCACAGCTAACTTACAACTCGCAATATTAGCGGCACAAATTTGCACAAATCCCACCGGAATACTTGAAAGAAGCCAAGAGTTGCTTACAAATCACACACCCCTCATGGCGGCCAACTGTCCCAGGCCGATCAAGCAGCCCTACAAAATCTTGGAAAACAAAACAGCTGGCCCTTATTTACGGACATTGTTTGCGGTTTTACAGTAACCATTGTTAAAAGTGTTGCGCAGTGCGTCTGGTCTCAAAGTTTGTCTATTAGCGAGGAACAGAGGCCGTAAAAAATGTTGCGCTGCATTTCATGTCATTATTGAATATCAAAAAGTCAACAAAGGCGGTATCCAAGACTATGAACAACTGTGGAATCGGTTACTGCTAGTCGAGACACTATGAAGCAGGAAAATGCCACAGGCTTTGCTACTTTACACTACTAATCCTGAAACTATAAACCCCACGCAGGGGAGGCGATCATTCAATCCCATTTTCAATCACTGATTTGCGTGGAAACTTCCTATTCTGCATCGCGCGCGCCCAAAAGTGTAAGAGCATATTAGAATGTCAAAAGGACTGCCATTAAAGGTGAAAATTGCCACGTTTTTTGTGAATATAGTTTCCCCCGCTCTATTTCACTATGCAGCTAGGACGCGCGAAAGACGACTGCTAGTCGCCAACATGCACGGTTGACAAATGACAAATCAAGTACTGTAGAGACCAAGCGCCTGATATGAACTAGAGCGAGACAAGCTACGTAGACGAGAAGAAAAGAAAAACTAGTGGGAGTAAACAACTTTGGCGGACCAGTCTAACATGACACGGTGCAACGGAGTAGAATAAAAAGTAGTTCAATGAACAATTTGCAAGTACACAGGCCAGGTAACGCAGATCTGCTTGTAATATCAAAATTTGGCGAAGAAACATTTCAGGCGACTAATACATGGCACTGGTGCTAAGGCCTGAAGGTACCAACTGAAAAAGTGTACTTACCAGAAGTAGAACCACCAGTACTCGGTGTGGTAAGTCCTGCTTCAATGGGGCCAGGCGGTTCAGTCTGGGCAGTCGATGAGCCACCACCAGCCGGGGTTGTTTCCCCCTCCTCTGGTCCGAAAGTGATCGGAGGTGGAGTGACTGAAGTAAACATAGAAACTGCTTAAACCCCCACACAACCAGGACTTGACAAATGTCATATCACAGACTGTACTTACCAAACTCGCCATTCTGTGGACATCGCAAACACTCGATGGTTGCCACCTGACTGTTGTCATTATAAGTACTAGTCAACTGTTTCCGTGTACAATTGAAGCCAGAGATGTATGATAAGAGACAATCGGCTTCCTCAGGTGCCGTTTTTGGTGTAAAAACGGCAGAGAAACAGAAATCATCAGCGTAGCATTTTCGAACGCAATCGTTGACATTGGCTGCTTTCAGTCGTGTGTAGATTTCCCTGTTATCCGTACCTTGTTGAATTGAATAGTACAATTCGCCAGGACAAGCTAAAAATCGAGGACAATATTAAACTCTCCCGGGATCTATTTTTAAACTTAGGTTTGCTTGTTTTATTTTGTGTAAGTCCAACCCCATGGCCAGTCAAAGTGAGACAATTATGATGCTTTTAACGCATCGGCCAGCAGATCAGAAAAAAGTGTAATAGACATAAGCCATATCCGTACTATGGCCCTCAGAAATTTGGACTACACGTAGAGGTTTCACGAAACGGGTTCGATCCCTGCGCAAGACAAAGCTTTTGTGAATCTTCAACGCTAATTGATTAGCACCCTTTTCATGTATAGCGTGAGATTAAGGAGATCTATGGTCTCTAATACCCACATTTCAAGATATATGAAGTTTTTTGGATCCTCTATAGCGAACCGTTATTGTGATCTGGTTTCATGCGAGCGCATGAGCATCCTTTCTCAATCAAAACTAAGACAGCAATCAGAAAATGATGGCGTTCACTGATATCAGATAGAGCGCAGCAAAAACTCGTCAGACCTGTCGACGGAACATGATTTCTGTCAGCACGTGACAAACGACATGTATTGTTCGTCGAATTCACTACAACATTTTTGCGCTCATTCCGTGAAATGAATATGGCAAAGATAAATTAGGTCTTAGCGCAAACCTTGCGCCGTTTTAGGGTGTTAAATATCGCATATTTGCGTTGCAGTGAGGTGTCACAAGAGTTGTCTGTAATCTTGACACTTTGCATGAAAAGCTGAAAAAGTTTGTGACATATGCAACCTACAGCATGAGTCCTTTGGGAGAAGGTCGCATGCTTCTGATGACTACACGAAACTGCACATGAATACTCTCTCTGAATTGTTCGAAAAGTTCGGCTCTCAGAAACTGTGAAATAACTTAATGCATAAAAGTGGGTTTAGTCTGGCAAAAAACTCAAAAAAGAATTTGATTAGCCACTGAAGGTCAACCATAAGAAAATATTTTACGTGTTTTGTTGTTTAGCACACACAAAATATAGAATGGGGAGAAAATACAGCCATGGAAAAAGTTGCCTGGAGGAAAAAGTATTTTACAAATCCCGTTTTGTAAAGTAGACAGACAGGACGAGTCTGCCTCTTCTAAAATGTGGGTGTTTTTACCAAAAAGTGCATATCATTAGTGTCAATTTGAATCCGCTAATTTGGCAATAATGATGCGTGTTATTCAGACCTAAAATCCTGCTTCTTTCTTTTTTAACAAGGCCCAGGAATGTAAATGACATCTTGTCCAACAAAAGTTCAAAGGTATAAAGTGTGGTGGTTCAATGAGTGCTCGTCTTCCGTGGGTTCGGAAATAGAATAAGAGTAGGTCTGATTGACGTTTACTCGTCTGTCCATTGTGTTCAAATATTCGCCTCGGGCTATCTATGTTTAAAGACCACCTACCAGCGTGTATGGTGGAAAAGGCGTGAGGGGGGCAGGGGTGTAGAATACAATGAATCAGATGGCCGTAAATAAAACACTACGACACTACACAACCTGTCAGAAAGGTGAACTGCATTCAACGCGGAATGCGCCCATGATCCGGTTCGGATATTTCCAAACTAAAGAGCGTGACAAGCAGCCATTGCCGCCTTATTAGGACTAGTAAATCGCAAAGTCAACTATTGCACTCGATAGGACACCAATTTAGGCAAGTAGAATATTTGGCATTACTGCACCTTAGAGAGTACTCGAAGATAATAAAGATTGATTCGAATGAGTCTGATATAATAGGCGGGTTAGTGTGACGGCAGAGAGGGGAATCGTAGAGCAGCCGACCTTGGCCTACTTTCAGTTTTACATTCTTGCGCGCTCTACGATACAAACGCTGATGATGACAAAGAGCCTAAATGCAACAGTTAATCACACGGTCTGAAGATCACAGATCCCGACTCGGACTGTCGCTTTAGAAAATGCGCATTGCAATCATATGCCCTACTGATAACAAGACAGAACTGTTTCCCATAGCCACTAGACCCTGCTATGCTCGGTGCATATACAGTACTCGCGTATAACACTGACGGGCATCCTAGAGACGCCTTCAGGCAGCTCAGCTTACGACTCGCGCCAGCAGAAGCTGTGTAAACTATTGGTTTCACAAGCAAGGACCCACAAACAGTGTGTTCAGTCCACGTCACCTCAGGGGCAACGCAGGACGAAGAACTACGTACACAATTTGCCATAAAAGGTATTTTGATCGACTCTCATGAGCTCGCTAGCTTAGAAAAGGTTCGCGCACTGCCCCATGGGTAGAAAACTACCCTGAACAAAGGAGTTCAGGAAGTCTTGTGGTTCAAATCAATGAAATAAATGGTTCATAGTCGAGCAAATTATGGTCAAAGGCTAGTTATTTCTAGGAAATAAAATCTGATTTCCTCCCCATTTCCACATTGGTTTGCATTGGTGCAATGATCCTACAATATGCAAATGTACTTACTTGCACCCGCATCAACGTGTCTAGCGATAAATCCGAATTGCACGAAAATGATCCAATAAAACGTCGAATAAATGAGGGTCAGACTAAATTTCTCCATCGTGGTGGTCGATCTATGCAAAAGTCGTCAGCTTAGCAGATGCAAAACACCGAACTCTGATGCCACCTGCTTCCTACCACATAAGACGTCGGTAGTCAGTATTGAGTGTGGAGCATAGAACAATGGATTATGAGTAGATGGCTAGAAAGAAGGCACTTTCTTCAATAACATGCGTCGCAAAGTGAAAAAATGTTCTTTCAGCGAGGCAGATGATCGGCGGTTGTTGAGAAAGGTGTATTCCGTGTTTGGAAGTAGGCGAGGAAAGGTAGACGAGGTTAGAATTATGGCCCCCTCAGGGCCAGTTTTCTCGCCGATCTACGTGATGGGACGGATGAGTTAAAAACTTGTCAACGTGTAACTAGCCATCAAACTGGCTTCAACAATACGAAACATCAAAAACTCGCGCACATTTTCGATCAAGCTCACGCGCGTAGCAACCGTTCATAGGCGAGGCTAGGTGTTCAATACGGGCATATACCTTTTATGGGTAAGTGAAAGTGCGTCGAGAAAACTTGTATTTCATGCACTGCAAAGTAGGTGCAGAGAAGAGACTAGGTGGTCAAAGCCCGGCATAGGGCATAGTTAGAATGCCTGGTCATGCTAAATTTGAACACTATCACAAGTCAGTTGGACGAAGGAGGCGGAGCAAAGTGAAAAATGGATTCGTAAAAATAGAATATTCGGGCTTCCGATAAGTTAGTAGGTGTGCTTGACGGATGTTAAAACTTGATCGAAGACGGACACAAAGCTCGGGACTAGCTTGTTAGTATATGCCACATTGAATAAAAGTACAATATAATATTGCCAACTGTCGAATAGGTTATAAAAATTTGAAGGGATTTGAGGACCTTCGAAAGAGTTTTAAAAAATGCGGAAATATGAAAAATATTGACCTCACAATTAAATAAATTTTTGATATCCTGAATTAAGACAAGCCTTTTCAAATTTTAACCTTGGCACACTAGGCACCGCGCGCTGTCAACACTCGGGGGATGATACCATTTTCCAAAAAACCAGAGAGTGATGGCGACTGGTTTCACACAAATCAAATAAATGGTAAAGTACGTATGGATGTAATGATGCGATGAAGGTAATCACCCTTACTAACACCCGCCATTTGGCAATTTTTCTCTCTCAAAAGCCCTATGATTTTTTTGCCCAGTCATTCAGAGTTTAATAAAAAATTCCAAACTTCTTGCCAACCGATTTAAAAAAAACCTTGAAAATCCTACATTTCGGAAATATCAGAGCGCCTGAAAACTATTGGAAAAATTGCGCAATTTTTGAAACCATAGAGCGCGAACAATTCTGGCAATTTTTCTCTTTTCTGCCCTGCTCGGATTGAGGACAGAAGGTTAGACGAAGATTAGAATTCTTTGAGTCGAAACCGACAAAATGACACAGACTGCACAATTTTCCGCCAGTTATTATTCGAGGCTTCTGAAAATTGCGAAAAAGATTTTCAAGATGAACGACTTCAATTTTGTTATGACGTGTTTTCCTGTTTCCTAAAGTGCATAAACTATTGATCAATTGTACTCGACAAGGGTACAATAATCAAAAAACAAGATGGTTGTGAGTGACTGAAATATATTTTTCTAGTCTGCATCATCGGCAAAAATGATTGACAAAATATTTTTCTATCGCAGCAATTTAACGATTTAGTCACAAATCTACTTCGAAAGTCAGTAGGCAATAAATTTGATAAAAATGCATAACTTGGCTTTAATACTCACAATCAGCCGCTTAAAATATACCAAAAACCTAAGACATCACTGCACACTCACTTTACAGTACACCGAATTTACACTTTGTAGGCTGGGATGATCAAATAGTTAGCGGTAGCAGAGGAGGATTCCCCTGATCAGCTGCTGCACCACATTAAAAAGCCGAGGAACGATCTTTTAAATTGATTCGCAGCTTTGTCCCTGCTTAGGCGTCGCTGCCCACAGAAGTGTGCACAGCATGATCATTTAGCACGGAGGCTCGACACAGATTGGCCGTATCAACTGATACACCATGTTTGCCGTTGGGACTATTAGTTACAAGATTCCTGCATGGCAATCTTTGAAAAAGTGCTTGGAAACTTGATTGTAATTACACTGAGCTTCACATACGCCAAAGAACAATATCTTGACAGCATTACGACTCATCTCCTCAAGGTATGAGCTGATATAGCTGATAGTGCGAGATTTCAGCGTGCAGTGTGCCAATGCGGAGTAGAACATTATAAATTTTAAGTTTAGCGCCAATTTTTTGATCCGCAGGTTAGTTAAAAAGTATGACGTGTTCCTCACCTTTTGAAGACTCAAGGACAGAATTTTCCGTACATAGATATAGTATAATTATAAACGATTAAAGTGTCTAGCTGATAGTTGTTTTTTGTCGATCATCAATTTTTTTTGTTTAAAAGTTTTTCAAATTCTAAGAGGTCACTTTTCATTGAGTGATTAATACTTCTGTGCGCTCCCGTCGACCTTTTCCCGTTTCGTTCTTCCTTCGACTCATTTGTTCATTTCGCAGATTATCTACAGCTTATTGGAGAAACTCATTTTGAAGTCGATCTTAATCCTATTGAATTGCTTCAACGTAGATATGGAGCTTAGCTTATCAGAACTTCTTTCCTTGCCTGGACAGGATTTTTACGTCACGTTGAATGGACGGATTATCGACGATTGGGCGACGTTGAACGACACTGACAAGTTCCGAGCTTACTTGAGAATACTCGGTGGTAAAGGAGGTGAGAATAACAAATGTGCTTTCCATGTAAATGCTGTGGGCATGTAGAGCAATGAGACTTAGATAGAGCTTTTCTTGGAAGAGTACAAATAATGGGAAAACTAGGAAAAATCAGTGAGTTTTATGAGCGGCTGAAAAAGCTTGTGAAAACAGGAATTTTGAAGCCAGAATCAGGGAAATCTGCGAGAGGCTGCATTTCGAGGTTTCAAGTTTCGAGTTACCACCCGCCTTTTCTTGTCGCCTCCTGTGTGCATACATATTCCTGTTTGTTGATCACGCTGGAAGTCAGTACATAAATCAGTTGAAATAAGTTTTGTAATCGTGGGACAGTGTGAAAATAATCAGGAAGGATCGAATTTTGTCAGGAAAACACATGGAAAATCATTTTCCGCTCCTTATACGAAGTATAAACTCTGCTTGAGTTCCGCTTGTCAACTCGGCATGTAAGCATTCTTGCCACTCAACCTGTTTTCTTGAGGTATTGTATCTAGCTGCTAGTGAATGGTGGCTATATTACTTTTTTTTAACGGTCAACTTTGCACTTTGGTTTTCTACGTTTGATCGTTTATCGTTTCAGGATTTGGTTCTCTTTTACGCTCGTTTGGAAGTCAGTTCTACAAATCAACAAACCAAGATATGTGCCGTGATTTGAGTGGTCGAAGATTGAAGGATGTCAAAGAAGAGGAGAAACTGAAGAAATACATCTCAAAAGCGTCTCAACGTGAGGAAGAGAAACAACGAAAACTTGAAGAAAAGTACAAAAAACTAAAACAATTGGATGAAAGAAAACATGAGTTCAATGACACTGAATATCAAAAGCAAAAGGAGCGGATTTTGGAAGAGACAGAAAATGCTATTCAGCAAGGTAAGAAAAGGTTTAAAGTTCAGAGATAGATTTTTTAATCCAACGTGCCCTTTTGAGTCTTGCGTGCTTTGTAAAGGAATATGACCTTGTGAAAGGATTATTGATGTCCCCTGGCTAGGAGACGTCAACCCGTCGGTTTGATGTTTTTAAACCGCAAGTAACGTTATGGTCGCAAGACTTGCCTTCCTCCAGTAGCAGTTCTTGTCCACCGACTTCGGTCGGTTGCAGGAGACATTCATCTTTGTAGTCGCTCGTCTGCTTATCTAGGTCACTTATTTCATAATTTTAGGCTTGAAGGCGCTGGAAGAAGATACGATCTCCTCGTCGGATGAACCGGGCACCAGCGGAACCTCGTCGGCGAAGGTATCGGGCAAACGCAAAAGAAGTAGTGATGAGGAAGCATCGTCCTCAACCACGTCCCTGCCTGCAGAATTGACTAAAACTGAACCGAAGTCCAAGAAGCTGAAGGGTGGTTTGTGGTAAGAATATTATTTGTTCATGTTTGACTTTCGTTTTTCCCCTTTTCTGTTTTCAGGCTTGGAATCGAAGGATTGAATGAATCGGATTTGGAAAGCAGTGAAAGTGAAGCTGAGGAAACGAGTGAGGGGGGCAAAGGAAGTGCAGTTGTGACTAAGGAAACGGTTGTTGGGGCATCAGTGGCTGAACAAGGCGGCAGTTAGGAGTCTCTATTCGTCAACTACATCAGTTTTCTCATTTTGATTGTTTATAACTTCGGAATGTCCAATTCTGCACGCGTGCGAAGAAATAAAGGGTTTTGGCCCCGTAACCTGATCGTCGGGAGTATCGCTGTGATGTGTGTCGAAAAACTTTTCTCCGGTCGGCCCTTGCACACGCATTATCATACTAAATGCTGCTCAATAGAAAAAAGTGAAACGTTAGCGTCAGCGATAGTTGCCCGTTTCCGTGGTGTAGCGGTTATCACGTGCGCCTCACACGCGCAAGGTCGCCGGTTCGATCCCGGCCGGAAACAAACTTTTATCATTTTTTGTGTCAATCTGCCTGGTGCCCATTTTTTTGAGATGACCATAGAATCATGATCGCAATTTTTTGAACAAGCTTTCATTGGGAAGTTACCAGCTTACGCACCCGCGCCCTTTTAAACGCATGACATCCCGCCCGGACAAATTGGGTGCAAGTGACATCCCGCCCAATTCGATGTTACAAGTTTTTTCAGTAATCAATTTGGCCGATCATCCTGATCACAAATATCCAAACAGTATCGAATTCTGTCCAGTACTTATCGAAATATTTGATTTCAAAATCATCAAGTTTTCTTATAGTCACCCGATACTTGTCTGTAGATCGGAGCCAGGGAATCAAAGTTTTTGCGTTTGCATGGCTTTTAAAGTGGGGTGATAAAATATAATAAGCTGTGTTTTTACCATCTGTGGCGCCCATTTTTAGGTATAAAAACACCTGTTTCACCTCAGACTTCCCCCCTCGAAAATTGTCCCACGCTTCAGCTTAAACACCTCTTTCGACCATTTTACGCGCACACTGGGGCGTAACCTTGACTTTGCTCGGAGGTAAATGATGTGTCAAAGGAGGCGGCATAGCGACAAAAGTATTTTCTTGAAGTGATATTCCCGTTCGACTAAGCACAATTCAGAGTGATGCTGATTGCAGCAGCTGGTCTGCTGACTTGACTCGCATTTTCTGGGTTAACGACGACTGATAGAGTGCTTATAAGGCTTGGGTAGGTGGGTAAGATGCCACATAGACTCACAAGGCCCGAGCCAAGGTTGCTTCCTTGTGTGCGCTTCTTTCGACATTCTGCGGCATCTGCTAAAGGAATGTTCGAGGCAATACCGTCTTTATGTGCGAAAAATTTCCATTGTCTTAGACGAAGCAGCGTCCACATTGCACCTCGGCTGCTCGGCTGCCGAGCTACCGAGCCAGCCGAGCTGTCAGCCGAGCTGACGCGCATTCACATTGCATATCTCACGATCAGTTGGCTCAGCTTGCGGCATGGCGTATTTCGAAAGTGCACCCCGGCCAGGGCGGGGGTAGCCCGCGACGCGTTCGCGGCTGCTTGCGACCGCAACGAAACCGTGTGCGAGGTCGCAGACCATTGAAAGTGCGCGCCGCACTTTTATGTTATGGACTATGCCACGGGACTCGCGACCACGCGTCCTCCACCGATTGTTTTGCGACCGCAACGAAAGGAGGTGCGCAGTCGCTGGCGTCTAGGTCGGCGCGGCGCTTCGCACCGGTACTTGCTTTGGTTGCAATCACCGTCGTTTTTTTTCGATGAATTTTTTAAGCGGAAGGGTTTAAGCTTTAAGCGGAAGGGGACCAAAATTAGCAAACCGATTGGAAACAAAATATTCAAATTTACTTTACCAGGAATTCCCCGGAGAAGGCCTTTCCGATTATTTTACTCTTCTGCTTAGCGGAAACTTGGCGTCGAAAACTCTTAGGCTTACGCTCAGTTAATTTTTCGGGGCGGCGCCACCTGGTGCTGTTGCCGCTGTCTGAAGAAATTTATGCCAAGCCTAAGCCTGAGCCAATTTCGAGCCAGAAATTCAGCTAAGCCAAAAAAACTCAAAATATGTCGCAAAGACTCTTCTCGCTTAAGCCACAAGTTTGCAAGCATCTGCAAGCACCGCCTTTTTTGCTTGAAGCCTATTTTGCGTAATTCTAAAGATTGACTAAGCTTAAGGTAACCCACAGGCCTAAGATTTGGGGTGCAAGTAAAACTAGAGATAAAAACAGCCGAAACAACCAGCGTAGACTACGGTTCGAAAAATTATGGTGTCTTGCTTATCGTGAGACCGCTGCCATTCGAGGATCACATATGCACGAATAATTATGTGAAAGCGGCCATCAGACTCTTTAAAGAGATCGTTTTAACGAAAGAGATTGAAATGCCAAAGATCGCACTTTAATCCCTCCAGCTCTCTTCGCACACAAATGATGGCGACAAGCACCAGACCCAGCCCGCCCCTTTTTTCCTGACTTTGTTTCTAAAGTTGTGTTTCTAAATTTCGATCAGAACCCAGAGCTCCCCGTATCCTTAGCCGCGTGGAATGTGGGGCGGGGCGCAATGTGGACGGCCCTTTAGGAGCCCCAAAGCGTATTTTTTGCTGCGTCAAATAATATTTTATTACCCATCATTCCTCTGATCGGTGAGTGTGTCCTTCCAGGGCGGCTGTGGAAGCGGTGGGCGTCAGCCAGTGAGGTTAATGTTTCACCAGGCTTTTAGACTACTGTGGTTGAAAACTGGGCGCTCTGATCGTGAGACCTGCGCGGTCTTGCCTACCAACGGGGGACACCATCCTGGAGTTCAGGGTAGCGTGTTACATTCGGCATCACGGACTCTGATCGTGAGCTGAGGCCGCTTCTATCTTCGAGCCTGTGCTCGCAGTGCCCGAAGTTTTTTTTTTTACAGCGTCAAATAATTTTTTGCTATCCATCTCCAGCCAATCCATTATTCCGAACTTTTCGATGTATCAAAGTATACACTTTTCAAAGATTAGGACCAGTATGCTACAGTAAGTGCTCAGGCTTTTCTACATCCTATTTGCCGAATAATGTCAAAGCAATGACAACGCCTGAAAAGAAACTGCTCCTCCTTTGCTGCCGATAAAACTTATTAAATAACTTACCACTTTAATAACTTTTCTGACGTCATAAAACAAAATCTAAACGGAAATTAAATTACCTCAAGCCAGACTTCAATATAGGAACATACTGTACAGCATGTACCGTAGGCCTGATTTCTTTACAGATACTGAGCCTTCAATACGTTCAGTACAGTACGTACAGTACGGACAATATGGTCAGTGAAACCTTCATTTCTGACAGCATGATATCGAAAATGAAGTTAGTTATACAAAGCCTAGACCCCTTAGTATTGTCAAGCCCTGCGTTTCAAGCTGTACTCCCCGGCAGAGTGAACATGCCTGATATAAAGTCGGTTGTATTAATCATACATACTTGGCCAGGAAATGAAGTTTTCGAAAACAAGCCTTTCCTTTTCATTTTCGAACTGTGGCAAAGTATTTAAAAAGTTAAGGGCAGCTCTAAGAAATGCAGACGTAAGACAAGTAGAAATGTACTGTAACGAGTCAATTTTTGATGCCATCCGTTCCAGCTGCTATTTGACAGCCCCACTCAAAATGGGGTGGACCCGCGACGAGGGTAGGTGCGAATGGACATGCGATGATGTCAAGTACTATTGCGATCGACAAATCTGGTACGACGAGCTGATCACGTCTGGCATGCCGATCACTCACCCTCTCCAGTATAAGCTCTACCACGTCGGGTGTGTGTGCAACCTGCTGCTGCTCCTGACCCTTCTATCTCGCACCCTGACTGGAACCACTTTCATGTTTCTCCGCGTCATGGCTTTTGTGCAACTGTGCTTAGGTCTGCTGTACTACGCCCACCCGGGAGCGGACCCTGATTTATCACATAATTGGGTATATAATATGATTTGGCCAGTTATAATGAAAGATATGATCGTGGCGGGAAGGTTCATGCTGAATATCCTCGCTGTATTCCTCACCCTTGATCGATTTCTAGCTGTTTGCAGCCATAACTTTTATTCTAGAATAAATCCGCGCAAATATTTTTTTGCTTCAGTTGCAATTTCATTTTTTATAAGTTTGATTGAAATGGAATCAATTTTCAGGTATGAATTTTTCGTTGATTTTAGACCGAATGAGAACAATATTTCTAGATATTATGTTGTCAAGAATCCGGTAGGGAATGTCATTTATTTATATTATATAGCCTATGCTGTTATAGCTATCAAGGTTATATTATTAAGCTGTATGTTTATCATGGGGTCTGGGATTGTGGTGAAAATATTGCAGAGGGGTCGTCAATTATCGCGGATGCTCGGGAGTGACTCTGCTGTGGTCGAGTACAGGGAGATGTTGGGTCTGAGTCGATTCCAGATGGTGGACATGTTGGTCATGGTTGTCGACGTGGTGGTCACTCTCCTCATGGACCTGCAGCTCATAGTCGAAGTGCCGGGCGATTATCGAGGCACCTACTGCTCCATGTCTCACAACCTATATTCTTTGAACATGTACCTCGCTGGATGGCTCCTCGATGTCACCAAGGACCAGTTCTTGGCTTTGGAGCACGCAGAGTTATTCTTTATTTATTTGATATGTTTCAAGAAGTTTAGGCGTGCTTTTGTGGGTGTTGTCAAGACGGGGTTTGGTCGGGTTAGGAGACTGATTACGAAATCTGGCGCTAGTGGTGCCGCAAACACTGTAGAGAGCATGGTGCATGCAAAAGGAGTATCGGCTACACCAAATGTGATTTCAGTGACAGGGCATAAGTAATTTGTGGATCAAGAGGCGAGTTGTCATAAGCGGGTTTCGACATGGGCGTGTAGCTTACGTGGAGTGCTCAGGTTGAGCCTGATGTAGCGAGGTGTGGTGACATAAGTAAGTCAGTATTGTACATAGTGATGTAAGTCTTACTTTATTGCTATCAAATAAAGTAAAACAACACAAAACTGATCATTTTATCATTATATCTGGTAGCAAAAGATTGCGTCGGCCGGGAATCGAACCCGGGTCGCCCGCGTGGCAGGCGAGCATTCTACCACTGAACCACCGACGCGGTAAACTTCGTCATGCCATTCGGACTAAGAGCTTGGGGGAATTAGTGAAATATTTTGTAAATAAGCAGGATTTATACTCATCTTGGGACTGCTAAGGAGACGGATGTGGGACGGGAAAAAAATTTATTGAAAAAGCACGTGTTTTAAGCTCTAACTTGCATACTCTCTAGTAGTCTCAAGAACACAGAGCATCGCCATTACCTTTCCTGTGTTGTCAGTAATCTAGTGGGTATGTACTTGGATGATTATAAACTGGGTTCCCCTAATCTAAGCAGGACATAGCAAACTAATATTAATGGACTCAAAACGGTCAAACTGTGCAGGTCCTAACCAAACTGCACCAGTCTATTCGGTCCCAGTAGGGCCTGCACAAATTACTTCACACCAGCTGTGCCGGTTTTTACGAGATCCGAATATGCCAGAGCCCTAGCTCACCCCGCCTCTAAATTGGTACACCGCAGCTGCAAGTAAAGTCGCATTGCATAGAACTGTTTTCGATATATTTTATTTCTTCCTTGTTTTTTGCTGTGCATGTTTTGTATGATCTTGTGACACTCTGTTTTTCTTTTCGAATTTTTGAAAAAAATTATACATTTGTCAAAAAGGTGACTTTTATGGGTAACTAAAGGGGGGTGACTTCAGGGGGTTAATTCAGGGGGGTGAGTTTAGGGGTGACTTCATTGGTCTTATGGGTGTTGTGGTTTGAGAGTGCAGGGAACACGAGAGAAGTGGGAAGCACGGGAAATGTTTGTGTGTAATTCTATATAATTCAAAAAAAATAGTCGCAAAAAAACATTTGAAATGTAAAAATTTAAAAAAAGGACAAAAAAGTTGAAAAAAGGAATAAAAAATCGCATCATTTGTCGCGTGTACATGCGTAGCTATACCATATTTCTTGCAGGTGGCGCAGCGCAAGGCTTTGCGCATGTGGGTGCACACGTTTTCTCCGTGTGCACCCACATGCGCAAAGCGTGTGTGCTGCAACAAATTTTGGGTCCTAGTTTTGTCAGGGCGGGACAGGCGCCCGTCCAGGTAGTTACAGTTACCAGCAGAAGTCGTGTCGTGAACACGTATTTGAAAGCGGAATGGCAAGGCGCGATCAAATTGGCACCACGGAAAAGCAATTCGGGGGCGATGCTGCTAGCACTGGTAACGACGAGGGCGAGGGTAGGTCTCAGCAGATGAGCCGCCCAACCGATATCCTTGGTTAGAGAGGTTGTGGTCGATCGGATAAGAGTTTGGATGTTGAAGGTTCGGGTCGATCATCCTGGCCCAGGAGAGGACAGTCTGAGGGTTCAGGGTCCCCAAGCCCTCGAACACAGCAAGTCGAACAAGTCCGGTGGGAGCTCCACATGGGGTCCTACTCCGAGGAGGTATTGCCATCGTTTCTAGTATCTTTTTTCTTTGGGAATATGCACGCCCGTCGCCCATGGTGCGAACCAGACCTGGCAGCACACTCAGATCTCCGGGCCCTGATCTGAACCACTTATCGCATAGCAGAAACAAATTGTCTGCTCCTTAGCGTGGTTAGACTGTTTACTAAACAAGATATGAACATATGCGTGCACTACGCAGATTTTGAATAAATTTGGGTTTTGTTATAAGTGGTTAGGCCGACATTGCCTGGCGATCCAAGTGTTGCTGCCAGCCTTGGATCGCCCCTGGTGCCGCGTGTACATTCCCAAAGAAAACAGATAGTACGCTCACGATACCGGATACACAACAAAAAGCAACGAAGAAATATAAATATATCGAAAACAGTTTGACACTTTTTTCCAGGTCCGACATTGGGTCCCAAACCCCAACCCAACCCAACCGGAACTGAAAAATCACGACCTGATCTCCTGATCGACTCGCGGTTAGAGATCAAGTCAGTTAGGTCCTAATTTTGAAAGTTTGAAAGCTTGGTCGGTCAGAATTCATAAAGAAGCCTCTTGCCTTTTGGCAGCGGTGTACTTGAGTATTCAGCTGGGTTAAAGATGGTGATTTCCTGCCCTGAAACAGGTATTTCCTGCAAATTTATTCATAGACTGGTGAGAAATTGTCTGCGAGACGCCAATTGCGCAAAAAGTTTGGGGAATTGGCGCTCATCCTTGAGCTCTAAATTATAGCATATTCATGAAAAATTTTTTCTGGCTCCCTACGACCCCGAAATCCTGCCTGCTCGAGTGAACTGACATTAGCCACTGCGGCTTTATTGGCGGGTGAATACGATGATGGGAGACCAGCATCTCCTTGTCCGAGGAACGGGGCTTGTAAGATTGGTTTCCTGGTGAAACTAGCCCCTCAGTTGGGGTAATGTTATTTGAAACTTGCAACTCGAAAATGGAATGGTCGTTGAGATATGAGCAGGATAATTCTCAGGTCTCAGGTTGTTTTTGAAGGAGTCCAAAAGCCGAATTTGGAGGTGCAGTCAGAAGCTCATGCCAGTGTATTGCCTGTTAGATAAGCTGCTTCTGGTATCCATTAAGATCTTTTTGAAGGTACAGTAGATGCGAGTGGGGGCACGACTCGCTCAACTGCTCAGAAATAAGTTCATCGTTAAATAGCCAATGGGTTGGGTTTGACTTTTCGAAAATGGGTTTTGGTTGGGTTCGGTTTCAAAATTTTTGGGGTGGGTGTGGGTCGAACTGTGAATCCATTGTCAGACCCTGGTCTCACATTATCACAATGTAGAAAAATAAAAAAGTTTTATCAACAAAACAAAAACAACAAAATATTTTCATACTTTGCCAGTCATGAGACATCATTATTTTGGAGAAAAAATTTCAAAATAACTTGTCAGTCCTTTGTATTATTTTATGTTTGACAAAATAATGTCTATGCCCTTTGACGAATTTAGGATCATTGTAACGTAGATGGGTAAGCGTTCTTTACTTTGCCTATGCTTAACCATTGTGCCACAAAAGGTACTCGCTGCCCACACCCCTCTGTCTCAAGCCGTGATACCATGTCTAATTAATAAAACCTATTTTGTCTACCATATTGTGGCTGACATCAACTGACCATCACTGAAAACTTCGGAATCGAACTTATGCTGTTGGTATGAGGATGCGAACACATGAGTCTGGTACGGTATCAGACGAGAACATACACGTAAAGGACGCCGCCAATTGACTAACGAAACACGGCTAACTGAAACACAGCACATAAAAACGGCTAACTGAAAACACCACGGCTAACAAAACAACGTCGCTGAATGTGTGTGTGTGTGTGTGTGTGTGTGTGCGGGTGGGCGTGTGCTCAGCGTTATGATACATACCAGTTATACATTGGGTGATTCAAGCTGAAGTGCAACATTATAAAACCTGCTGAAATAGCGTATGAAATAGCGAGGCGGCGGCCTGGCCCAGTGGCGTACGCAGGATTTGGGGGTCGCGGAGTGCCAACGGAAAATTTGCTTAAATATGCTAATTAAGTGCGTCGCGCAAAGTTCAGCTGCCGGATGTAGCTGAATGGAAAATGGAGTCCAGCTTGGTATTTCAAAATGAGCGCCGGAGAGAGGGTGGGGTCGGAGGCGAAATTTTTAAAAAATTAGCTTCTCGCAGGCACAATTTTTCCCGATTCTTTATTAGTAAATTAGCGGGAAAATAACTTAGGTCAAGAAATCACTTTCTTTAACCCCGCCAAAAACTCAAGCCACCTTTCTTACAAAAAGCTGAAGGCTTCTGCGTGGATTCTGACCTTCCAAAATTTGCGCACAATCTTTCTGATCGTACAGAAGCAATGAGTGCCATCTATGTCAGCTTATCGTCCTCACCATATTCAAGAACAGCTGGGTCCCCACTCTGGCCACTTCTCTGATCTGGAAGGGGACCGCTGGCCGCAATGCCACCCGCTGTGCTCGCCCCTGGGGTTTATCTCCGCCCCACCTGAGGCGAAAAATTTCAATCTTGCACTGCGATAAAACACAAAAATGTTTGAAGTGGACATGCCACCAAACGCAAGGTTTGGATTGCACGAAGTTTGTTAAGGCTACCTTTACGTTACTTTTCAGGGTCGTTGGGGGGCCCAAGCCACCCAGCACCCCCTGCGTACGCCCCTGTGCCGAACAAGGAGCTCGCCTTGTATTCTAGAATACAAGGCGAGCGGGCCCTTGTTCGAAACTGCCCCAAGATGAATCTTTTCTTGTATGCTCTTTTCCCAGAGGTGTTGTTTTGAAGCTCTTTTTTCGCCATATGGATGGGCACTTTTGCTGTTTGATCCCCAACCTAATATACTGTAGGTTAGCTTAGGCTGGTTTAGGCTTAGTCTTAGTCTTAGGCTGGCATATGACTTGGGTTTAGACTGATACTAGGCTTAGGCTTAGGCAAACGACAAAAGCGCCGGGGGTCCTAGGGGCGGAAACCCCCGGAAAAGAAAAAAATTAGTGAAAGAAAGCAAGAAAGAACAACTCACGGTCGTTCGTTGCTAGACGCTGCGTGTGAATGTATTCAGTTAGCCGTGGTGTTTTCTGTTAGCCGCGTTTTATGTGCGTACTTGCCCTCCTTAGAGCCGGGTCAGACGATTGATCCGTGATAAGAAATTTTTTGAAATATGCTCTATGCATTTTAGGGAGTTATCGGCTTTTACGACGTCGAAAAGGTGGCGTCAGGTGCAAAACGACAAAATACGATCGGGGAAGGGGAGGTCAAAAATTGCTGATTTGCATACGGTCCGTTATGGGGCCATCCATGAAGGTCGACCGCAGCCTAGGGGCGGGGGGGGGAGGGGGTTGGCAAAAAGTGGTCAGCTGCGGTCGGGGGAGGGGGAGGGGTAGCGGCCTATGGTCGACCGCAGCAATTTTTTAGACTTCTGATGACAAAAAAACACCTTTTATCTTCACCAGTAGTGCGCGTTCAAACCTTCAAAACTTTTTGTCTTCTCTTCTCCTTGGTCGTTCATTCTCGATCATGCAATTTCGGCTTCATCAGGACTCTTATTCCCAACTGGAATGGCATCTGATCCGAAAGGGAAAAGGTGGGAGGCGATGGCTAAGCTGATTCAGGCGTTGGTCCGCCTTTCTGGCCCGCAACCCTGACTGGGAGGCGGAGGTTCTATTCCGACGGAGGACGGCAGTTTAGTAGCTTGTCGTTGGCTTTGGACACCTGGCTCCGGGCGACACCACGTTACTGTCAAATGGCGGACGCCCACCCAAGGAGTAGAGAATTGGGAAGCTGTCCTCGCACACCAGGCGAGATGGTCCCTAAGCTAACGATAAGCCTAAGCCCCCTCTCACCCAGTATGCCCTCGTGTTGAGGTGCTCCCAGTGAAGACACAGGAACCTGCCATGAGAGCTGGTCACCTCTAAGGATAGGTCGGTATCACCTTTTTCCAGGATCGAGATCAGGGCAAGCCTGATCGGGATCGGGATGTTTTGTTTGAGGTCGAACAATTTGCACGCACGAAGGAGATAAGTCTATTTTGCAGACCAAAGCTCACTTTAGTCGTCCAGATTTTTAATCAGGTCGAGTTTCAGTCATTATAAATAAGCTGAAATTGATGAGTACCGTATTTACTCGAAATTCTCCCCGCGGGAGAAATTTTTTCAAATGGGTCCCAGACGGGGGAGAATAACAGAGGGGGGAGGATTGCGAGGAAATACGGTTTCGACATTAGCAGTTTCGATACGCGTCCAGCAAGGTCAGCCTTGGCTAAGTAAAATCAGTGTTGCTATCATGATCGATTTGAGCCGATGTTGCTGTTGCCTCTTCATCGCTACTGCTTCATGGCAGATATGATGGATCAGAGTGCAACATGCTTATGCATATCATAATTATTAGCAGAATCCCGATGCCTCAATGTCAGGGTCAGGATCGGGATCCCAACCTATCCCGCACAGCCGCGCTTATCATCTCATGACTGCTTGCCAGCTAATATGATTGGTAGTCCAGTAAAGAACTGAGCCGGCGCGACCCAACCCGCAAAACTTTTAAAAAATATGGCAAAAAGTTGTGGAAAAAGTCTGCGGAGGCTTTTACAAAATAGAAATCCGCTTCATAAATCAAAAAAGATTTGTCTTCGAAGGAGATGGCATCTTGTGGAGCTCGAGAAAGCATAAGACGAAACATTTCACAGAACTGTGTTTACAAGGGGGAGGGGGTCTGGCTGAAGTGGTCGACCATTTTTGAAAGGGGTTCGCGATAAATGGTCGGCATGCGGTCAGGGGGGAAGGAGGGGTCAAAAAATCGAGATTTTGTGTGGTCGACCTTTATGGATGGCCCCTATTGGAATTATTTTCCGCCAGACGCAACCAGTCAAAATTTTTTAGAAATCGAAAAAGCATGTTTCCGGCCGGGATCGAACCGGCGACCTTGCGCGTGTGAGGCGCACGTGATAACCGCTACACCACGGAAACGTTAGAGAAGGGGAACATGTAGAACAGCTTGTGACAAGCTTAAGGTACATGCATTCTTTCATGAGGAGAAGTTCAGTGGGGTATGCAGCAACTCTAACTTGTCGCTCGAAGATGACACACATGCATGGCATGCATCTGAAAATAGTTCACTTCTGCAGAGATGCCTGGCGATGCGCCGGACAATAATTTCCAGAAGTGTGGCCAAAGTGAATGGGTTCAGTGGCGCGTGGGGCAGCAAGGAGGATCGAAATGGATAATTAGGCGTCTCCGGGTTTCCAATAAAAGATGTCACTACTTCTTCACAGCACCACTCCTAAAAATGACCTTCACCGGATCTTATTGTAAAAGTTGGAGCAAAAGTGGAACATTCCTAGGCAAAAGTACAAATTACTCGTCCTTCCTTCATTGTGGAAATCATTCAAGTGCAAAAACGAGAACGTCGGAAGTCAGGCGTCAAAAATTTCTGGAAAAGTCGCTTTTGCTGGAATGTGAATGCTTATTGTTTGCAATATTGTCAAAAATTGTGTCTAGCACCTTGCCCCTGCTTCTTTAAAAATGCTAAGTGTGAGTGGAGAAGGAAGCGCGCAATCAGGCGTGCCATGTCTAAGCTTTGCTCGTATATAGCAAGGAAGACAAGTCGTCCCCATCGTCAGTGTCAGAGTGGAAAGTTATCGCTTTGGAGATGGTTCATCGACGATCCTACGCTCTCATCCCGTTTCTCATGCACATTCTCGGCCAGTATCCACACGCGTGGTCGGTTCCAATCGACAACGCAGTGGAGGTGGAGCCACAGATCTCGTGCGGCCCGGGCTATATCGGGGTCACGTTTCTATTACGAAACACCTTCGAAGGGCACGTATACGTCAAGAACCATTACAACGAGTCGCAATGTCGAAGTGATACCACGGGAAAACGTGCAGCCTCGATCACCATATCATTCAATACGTGTGGTGTTCAAAGGACGAGGTCGCTGAATCCGAAGGGCGTGTTCGTCAATACGGTCATTGTCATTACCTTCCATCCCAGGGTGAGTACGCTGGTGCCTCTGGCCGATATGCGGTCTTTGCTAATTGTCACTTTACGTTACAGCATTGCATCAGTGCCATCATAATAATGTGCAGGTCACTTTGTAGCTAGGCATGCATGCATGCATGTATATATCAATCCATCCAGTAGCACCTAGCGATAGGATGTCCTGCTCAGGATATGCTCTCAGTGCCTAGGACTAAGATAGAAATACCTTGGTAGTGTGCTTACACCCGACATTCCTGCACTCTCCTTGGCAAGAAGAGTCAGGATGTACGGTGTACCCTTGCGTGGAGTGTTAGTCCCAATTCCTTTGCTCACGGTCAGTCTCGGGGTGCCTTGATTACCAATCATCGTGGCTCTGAACTGAAATCAATGAAGCTGTGTTTTGCATCTCGGCTTGACAACAGTGTTGTTCGTTAATGGAGCGATGTACCTGCACCAAGGGCTATGGATCAGGCAGCATTTATCTAAACGTGTACGGTGACACGCCAACAAGTCACCTTGATGTTCCGCTGCGCTTGACCAGAGTCGCCGGTCACCTGATCGTGACTGCAATGTTGACCCTGTCAATGGTCAGTCTCTGGCTCGGGGAGACACCATCAAGGAGTTTAAGCTAGCGTGTTACATACCTTCCTTCTTCCAGTTCATCACAAAAGTGGACCGAGCCTACGCATTCCAATGTTTCTACATGGAGTCCGAGAAGACGGTGGCTGCCCAGTTGGACATATCCGAGCTAACCAGCGTTTTCCAAACTCAGCGTGTCCCCATGCCGGTTTGCAGATACGACGTGCTGGATGCGGCGCCACCAAACGGCCAACCGATCCGGTATTCCATAGTTGGGCAACAAGTCTTCCACAGATGGACCTGCGATACCGATACCACCAACACGTTTTGCATGAATGTCAATTCGTGTTTCGTCTACGATGGACACGGCGATCAGGCACAACTTTTGGACACGGCCGGATGCGCTGTCGATCGATATCTGCTGCAGAATGTGGAATATACGACAGACCTAAGCGCAAGTAATGTCCTATTTTTACTCGCAGAACAATCACTTACTAAAACAGTCTCTATTTCAGTCAGGGAAGCGCATGTGTTCAAATTCGCTGACCGTGCTGCTGTCTATTTCCAATGCCAGATCGCTCTCACAATCAAAGAACCAGGCTCCAACTGTCCGCGCCCATCGTGTCCAGCACTGCCTATCAGTCCGAGTGGTGTTGGCACTAGTTCAGGAACAGGCGGCAGCGGAGCGAGCAAACCAGGTGGAACAAGTGCGAATGGGGGTAAAAGTGGTGAGCCGCTACCAACTACCGATCAAGCCTCCAAAACAGACACGGGCCGACCTGCTGCGTCTACAGAAGTACCGACCACTACAACGTCCGGCCCATTCCGCACGACATCCAATGCATCATATCGAGGCCAGGATGAAGGTGAAAGTTCTGACCATCGCTCTGTGAACTTGAGGCATCGACACCGTAAGCAGCGCTCTTTGGATCATGGTCCAGGCGTGCCTTTAGGAAGTCAGGGACCGGCGAGTAGAAGCCATGAACTGGGTGTGTGGGACGTTCGCGCTCCATCCATTGCTGTCTTCGATTTGGACGATAGCACAGCCATGGGTTTGAGGACGAATCATACTCGCGACACGAACAGCATTGATCACGGGCTCCAAGCGACGGCGGACACTGCCAGTCCGATTCCAACAGAAACGAGCACAGATGCTCTTGAACACCTCGACTATTGTCTCAGTGTACACGTGTTCGCACTACTGTTGGCCATGGCCATCACACCGACGTGCGCCTTGGCTCTGGTTTGTTTCCTGCGTTATATGCAAAGAGGATCACGAAAGTTGTATTAGAATTAGCGTAGTTACATTTGTGGTTTTGAATCTCAGCACCTTCATTGCTTCAGTTTCCATATTTTCTATGATTAATCTGCACAAATATCCGTGTATAATGTGTCTGTAGCTCCTTTAAATTCAATGCTTAAATCCATAATTTTGAAATTCCTACACGTGGGAAAAGGTCAAATCGGGCACCTCTGACCAGCACAAGTCAAGGATTCACATATTTTTACCGCCCATCACATCGAGTAACCAAACCTCACAAATTTATTCTCACACTTGGTCACTGATTCCTGTATGTAATCTGAAACAAAAAAAGATAACGCACTCGTGCTCTTACTAGCAAAGTCATACACACAACAAGACAGCATGGCAAGAATATCACTCGATCAGTAAGACCAGCACACTCCTCTTCGGTATCATCAAACAAATACCATCCGTTGTAATTATTCAAAGACAGGAAAATCTCACATCGGCTGGTACATTGTGCAAGTCACAGCGCAACTGTCAAGAAACAGTCTGGAATGGCGTCCTTATAAACAAGGAATCTTATGAATTTTCAGTTGGGACGGTAACTTTTTCATGTTCAATGGCAAAAAGTCACAGAAAATGGTGAATAATAATTCATCAAAGCCGAGTCAAATGCTTATTTTACCGTTTTAAAACCATGAATGTAATTTAACTGGCAAGATTTTGTAAGGATTTGTGCAAACTCGAAATTCAGCTTCATACAAATATAAAAACTTGTGGGCGCTTTCTTGTGCAACAATTGCAAAATAGAGATGATTTCCACTCTCACAAACCTTTCCTGCACGAACCTCATTTACTTGATAGCTAACCACGGAGGCAATACTCGATCTGTCATTCGCAAGCCAGCTTGCCATCGAAACTGCTCAACGCGATGCCGAACGCTTGTAGAGCGCACATGGGGTAAGTAAAGTCCAGGGTGAACGAGTCCTCGGATACACGACCGAACTGCATGACCACGTAGTCAGCTGAAAACATATTATGTCAGGCACACTGTACAACAAGTCTGACAATGAGAACTGCTGAACTGACTGAGTGCCTGAAAATGTTTGAAACCAGAATACACAAAACTATGGGTCTTTCTGTCCAGTGTAAAGATGCCTTTGCTGCTGACAATAATAATTGATATTTTTCTACATATTTTATGTAATGCACACAATTTGCTTCAAAATGCTGTTATTGCAGCTGATCAGACGTAATGCTGCACATCCTACACAGTACAGTAAACACTCGCGAGGGATCAAGGATGTCAAAGGGGCCACAGGGGGATACAAGCTAGGGAAGCTTACAGAACTTTGAACAGGTCTTGTGAATATGTTCTTTTATAACAGTACCAATTATTAGGACCCCATGCTGATATATAGGTCCTAAAAATAGGTGCTTTTGTTATTCATGGCAAGGAAAACAGGGCACATTAGTGAACAGAAAAGCAAATGGTGGGTGCATAAAATGTATCATGTGATGTGATCTGGGTGATCATGTTGCACATAGCCGTTTCATCCACAGGGATACAAGTGGAAATTCACAGTAGACGGAACATGACTTCTGTGCACAGCTGCATGCGGGTCACGTGACGGCCAGATACACCCCCAGGGAAGGAAGCAGACGCCGGCCTCATTTGGATTCTAGTTCCTCTTTGTCCTGTCTCACTTCATTCCTGACTTAGCTCCGCCCCTCGCTTTATGACTACAGACGCACAAACTTTAATGAGGCAGCTGCTTAATATAACTTCCTGCTTCGCTTCTTAACAAAACACCTAATTTCTCCTTGTATCTGTACTAACACTAAAAACTTACGATCGCTGTCATGAATAATTTGGAAATTTTTTACCGACGCTTGTGTCACACGACCGTGGAAATTGAGCACGTACGACTGTGTATCTGAAAAACGGTCTAGCTTTCTTACAAGACTGAAAGCCAATAAAATTACAATATGAAACCACATTGTTCATAACAACTGAATTTTCCTGGAAACCATGAGCTGTGTGACAGCCATTATCTGCTCTTGCCATACCTTATCCTAGCAGAAGCATCCTGGGAGAAGGGTAGCGCGTTCCTATCCAGACACAATAGTCGCCACCTGCTTGTGTCCTCATCCTAGCGGAAGAATCTGGGGGGGGGGGGGGGCGGTTCCTAATCAGTCACACTTGTACTGGAATAGCGTATCTAAGTTTCAGGACCCACTGTACTCATCGGACTGGAACCTTTGCAGGGCAGTCCATATCACGAGCGTACCTTCGTTCCACACTGGTGTCTTATTGTGCATTTCAAGCAGATCATCACATCGGCGATTTTTCCAACGTTCGACAATGCTATCCCGTTCCTGCAAATAGCAAGTGCAATTTACAAAAATTAGACTTTTCCGTTATCCTTACTGAAATGGGCCTTAATTCGACTCGCTTATAATTTTTTGGATCAGCAATCAACGGCAATATGACGGTCATTTTTCGTGGTCCTTTGAAGCCGAGAACATTCGTATCCTGCAAAGAGTCTATTGCAAACTAAACTGCACAGTTCGAGACCTTTCAGAAGATTATTTCCAAATCAAGATAGCGCAGGATTGCCACTCAGATAAAATCTTCTTTTTTTAAAGCATCAATATGTTCATATCAAGCACGTCTTGTCTTGTAGTGTACATTGAATGTCAAGGTTTGCTCCCTCTTTGGATCTTTGAAAGCTGCTCGAGACTCTTGTCCATTACGCGCGCTGTTGTCCTTCGCTTCCCGTTACAGCCCGACTTAACACACCCTTTCAATCCCGCCTGATTAGCAATCACTGAAATTAGCAGCTTCATTCCAACAACAGCCCTTACATATATAATGGCGCACAATTCTTGTCGTACACCTTGGCCAATCACGGTGCTCCTCTTCGGATTATCACCATTATCGTACAGTGTAAAATGGGTACCCAGGACGTTAGACCTAATAGAAAGGAAATAAATGAAGCCCTGATTCCGTGGTTACTCCCCCTCCACACCCAACAACTGATGGATGATAACAAAAGATCATTACGAGCGGACAAGACGCGAGATGACTAACCTTAATTTGCCACAGAACGCGTTGCCTGATCGGCTCAGATTCGTTGGGTCGATTGAGATCAAATAATTCGATGTAGCGCTCTTCTTCCTTTTTCTTCCAGCCAATAGGAAAATCTATAAAAAGGAACTAGACAATTCGGCGACACGAATTTCCTCTTTTCGGCTAGACAGACATAAAATGTCATATCGCGATGCTTTTTTGCTTTTCATCTCATCCCGTCTACGGCTTTATCGATTTAGTTCTGGTGGTAGATATGGCTACGAATTCATGGTTGGCAACCTCCCGTTGAGGTTCAGTGGAGGAAAAATTTATTAGGCACCAATGCATAAATCATTAGGAGCCGTCTTTGGTGGAGAAACGGGAATGAGGAAGAAGGCAGCACAAAAACCTAATAATTCGATTAGGACTAGCACAGACGCCCAGCCAAGCTTATCTTACCCTTTTCGAATCGTCCTTCTCCAAATGAAGAAAGTATGTTGGAAACATTCCCCGATCCACGCCTCTCTTGTCGCGAGTAATTCGACACTTGAATGTGACACCGCGCGGTGCTGGTCTCAAAACGAATTCTTCCAGGTTCTCTAAGATCGTCGTCAAATCTACGTCCACACTACTTTCGCCCCCGGCCTGCACGAGAGAAGAGAGAAACAGGAGATTACGATAATATTGACGTATTTTCTATGCATTTCATTTTCGACCCTGACGACGCAAATAGAAATTAATTTGCTCGAAAACATAAGATGTTTTCTTGTCCTTTCTTCATAGCCGATGCTCATGTTTTGTAGCAAGTTATGAATGGCATGCTAAACTATCTGCTTTTGAACTCCCTGGCGAAAGGAAAATGAATTAACGCACACAATGCAAGTGTTCAAACAAAAAGAAATGATGCTCCTTGATTGCTGACTACAGACTCATAATGTCACCTGAGAAGGGTTTCGGACTAACGCAGAGTGCTCTATGCAGGTGCCCACAGTAGGTCTTATCGTGCCATAATGTACATCTATCGTACAGTAAGCAACCTGCGACACGCCAGGGAATGCGCCATCACAACCAGACCAGCAGCAGTGAAACAGCAATCACATATGTAACCTGAGCCTGAGGCTTATTTGCCACCTTGGGCAATTTGAACTAAGAAACTATTCCTTGGTAAAAGTTGGCCGAGGGTGTCGGGAAAACAGTTTTTCGTATAAAATTTCCCTACTTCATTCCCATTTCCGAGGAATCCATTGGCTTGGGCCGCCAGCGACGAAGAAGTGGTGATTGGTCGAACGACGGGCAATTTCTCATCTTCGGCGTCCGAATGTAGGATGGGTGTCAGGTTTCGTTGTTTCAATTTATTGGCTAAATCCGTATCAGTTGCGCTCGTGCTCAGAGTACTGCTACCCGGCGTGAATGATCTGTCATCGTCGTCATCGTCGCTCGAGCTAAAAAAAGAAGGATTTTCAGGAAAATTGATCCTTTATTCGTTGCCACTAGCGACAAGCGACTTGTCTCTTGTGACACGAACAAATGCCACATCGACCCCGCCCAACACAGCAAACATTTCTAACAAGCATTCCATCTCCCAGAACGGGCAAACTACCGACCAATCCAGCAACTACTTGAACAAACGGCAAAAACGAGCGAGCAACAAAAAGAGTGTAACAGAAGCGAGCCCACCAAAGCGATCCCTACGATTGCACTACCACATTAGAACAAAGCTACAAACATGCATGCTGGCGGATGCGGTGATGGTACGACGCGAAACCTTTGGTCCATGTCGGCCGGCACCGATTGCACACTGATCAGGGTTGGTGCAGGCGCCACGCTGTCCGGATCGCCATCGGTCACCGTCAACGGATTCACGTAGCCTTGCAAATTACTCCGACGCCCGCTGGTCAACGTGGCCGCCGAACTCGGACGTCCACCCATCAATGGACGGGTCGGATCGTCACGAGGCGGATCATTTCGTACAACCATACCCGAGGCGGCCGCCGCACGTTTTTGACGTTGACGTTCGGCCAACAAGTTTTTCTAATAAAAAATTATAAAAGTTATGCTTACTTTTCTAGAGTATTATAAATGCGAGTACTGTCCAATGAGGCGAATCGAAAACACATTCTTCAATTAAACTTTGGTTCTCTAGAGACTGTGGGATTAGTGCAACTGAAATTCTCCCATCACTGAAGGACGGAAACAACATAAACAAGTCAATTCGGAAGAGGAAGGATCGTGAAGAGAATCGATTGGACAAATTTTCGTAAATATTGACTCGTCGTATCTTCTCTTTCATCAAAGTACTCGCTGCACGATGAAGCTTTTCAATAAGGGCAGGGTGTTAACAAGTGGCATCGGACGAGGAATGGATGAGCAAAGGAACTAGGAGGGAGATCAATTTTCGAGCATTCATTGCGCTGAAAAAGGACGGCGTCTAAGAACCGAGCCAATAAGCACGGTAAACTGGGTGAGTGCGTGCCGTAGGTTTATCTAATATGCTTGGAGGTGGCAAACGAGGCTCGCGTGCCTCACGCCGTCGCCAAGGACACAATCGAGCGAACGAGAGCGAACGCTTTTCTCCTCGACGCGTCATCGACCTCTCGGCTTGTGCTCCCGTTCACACCCATTTTTTAATGTCTTCACGGGTTCATCTCTCCAGCAACACTCCATCCAACGCCACATCCAACCAGCCTTTAATCAAGCATTCGACGGTCGCTATGACATCAAAGAAGAAGCGAAGAAGTGTTGCGTCTCGTCTCGAGTAGAGAACTAGTGCTCTTCGAACTGAAGCTATGTTCCCTCGAAAAAATATTGGAAGGCGCCAAATATGTACGGGCTGACAAAAACGTTGCCAAGGAACAAGGTTTCGCTGAGGAAATATAGCGTAACAACCATGTGCAACCAGCCTGCCTACGCCCGTCTTGGTAAATGTGCGATCGATAAGGCAACGACCCCTGACCATTCCATCCCAGTACGTGATAGCCGCTTAGAATATTAAACCAGGATTGGTCTACTCAATTCCATTTTCGTATTTACCACCAAGTGATAAAGCCATTTCCGAAAAGAGTCCGATTTTCATTTATGCCACATGCTAAGAAAAAGAGCCACTTTTCACTAGCCTACTAATCGTGTTCTAAGTGCCGAATAGGCTTCTTGGAAATTATTGAAAGCATTACTAGCCCCGAACCCGTAGGCGGCAAACGCGTAAAGCCCGAGAAACTCGTCACCATTCGAAAGGAGCGAAACGACTTTTGGATGCAAGTAACGCATCTGGGTTTCAAAAAGGATGAAAACACTTCCTGAGTGCAACGAGGGCGCTAATTTAAGAGGAAAAGAGGGGAGAAAAATGACAAACACATTAAGCTATGCGAAGAAAGCAGTCGGCGAACTTTTCGATTGCCTCTTTCCTACTGTACATCCCACGCAGTCGATGTGCCGAGTGAATTTAGAAACAGCACTGAATGAGCACGAAAGGTAATTTTCGCAGCGTGGCCGTGGATACTGGTGATGGTTCCCCCTTGTTAGGGTATCGTCGATAACGACGGTACCTGCCCATGATTTTATGTCAAAATGCTCAGTTCGTTAGCTTACTAAAGTCGCAAAGCCAAAAAAATTGCGAGTCCGGTTTATTATCCAATAAAAGTGTATCTAAGGTTGTAGAAACCAAAAAAATCAGAGGGTTCATTTATGGGGCTGGACTGGATCTACTTTTTCTTGCAGCCTTTTATGTACAGTCCGAGTTTTAGGCCGTCGTCGGTTTTGTTCACTTACCTGTTTCTCTAACTTCCTCAAATTATAATCGTCATCCATTTTCAATCACCTGTTGCTTGCTTCAAAACCGAGTCACCGGGCTCCTGGAAAATAAAACAAACTCATTTAAGAAAAAAACTCGAGCAACAATAGATAAAACTTTCGACTAGTGCTTCTTTGTGCTCGTGGCTAGCTAACTGCTGGCGGCTAGCTAGCTCGGCCGACGAGTTTTGAGCGGGACGCTCGAGCAAGTGAGTGGAAAAACAGAAAAATCGAAATAAAATAGTATTTGTGAGGGTCGACGGGCAAAGAGGCACGACAGCCTTCCGCTTCGGGCCAAAGCATTCTTGTTGTTTAGGAAAAGAGAAAAATGGCAATCGAGGAGAGGAGCGAGGATAACGCCCGTTTAATTACGTCCACTATGATCGTAGAAGACTAGTAGTCCCAACTGTAATAATAAACACTCTTTTGTCCAGCCATATTATCACTAAATAAGCTCACGATAAAACACGAAATAAAGAGTTCAACAGGCCCCGCACGATCGAGGCTGCCGAGTGACGTCAAACGACAAAATCGAGTCCACTCGGACAAAAGTTTCATCCGGCGGCTCCCTCTCTCTATGGTCATTGAAAAATGCCCAACCACGGACCACTAATGACGCCTGGTGATGGCGTTTTGGTCTGGTACAAAAAATGAGCGAGTGAGTTAGCTAGTGGAAAGGAGGTTTTAAGCGAGGCACCTGTCGCCAGTCGAAGAGGGCTAGTGCGAGTGCAAGGCGAAGGCGGGCATCATCGACCAGCAGGGTGGCCCGGTTGCCACGGCCTTGAGTGTGGATCAAGGCTAGCACTGTGAATGAGTTCGATTCTTTCCAATTCGAGTGAGCCCTGTTGCCACTGGCGACCGGGACTCGTCACACGTCAGACCATAAACGAAGCCGAGCCGTTGCTGAAAGGCTTTTCATCATTTAAGCTAAGGAGAAAGAAAGGGCCAAATGGAAACGACAAGTTCGCAAGGCCTTTACTCGTCGGGGAGACCGAGGGTTGCACACAAACTCGACCAGGATACAGCAGATTTTTGAAATATCTTGACGTTTCTACGTGTCAAAGATTTGTTTGGCGAGCTAGTCATATTACACTTTAACGAACAAAACGAATTGGTAGCAGGTGTTCACTGAAAAACTGATTCCTTAAGAAGCGTTTTTCTGTTGTAAGGTGTTTTACACTTTTACGCGCATAAATTCTGTGTGAAAGTTGAGCTTTTCAGACGGGTGGGAATGAAGAAATGTGGAGAGCGTCTGAGCGGATGAAGCACGTGAGGAGTACATTCTAGATAGATAATTGTGATCGCGAATGGCGACGAAATATCGAGCACACTCTCATTCCACCATTCGAAAGAAGTCATGCAGACCCCTGAAAAGGTGTACCCCCTCCATCTGCGCGCCAGATAACAAGGTTCTTCCACCTCCTGTGTCGACAGTGCCACATTGTATACTGTACTTGGCTGTTAGCAGGCTATGTGCGTGATTCGGATGCTCAAGGAATCTGTGACACCTGCCGTGGCGCAGAGAGGTACCATATGTCGCCTATAGATTCGAGGAAGCAGCGCGAGGTGAAGCACATGGTACACAGCAGGAAATGAATTCAGCAATGCCAGTAGTTACCAACCAGATGATAGAACATACAGGTTCACCAGACAGCACTCCCAATTCTGGTGCATTCTCCCCAGTCAACCGGAAATATACAGGAAATATTTGGATCAATTGGTGCCCAGGACGACATTTATGAGTTTCCATGCGCCCAGCTGCATAGCACATCGATGGGGCATTAGGTCAGGCTGACAAAGATGCATAGAAAATCTTTATCGATCCATCATTGGCATACTGTATAAAACCCATGACAGATGCCCTGCCTGCGAACGAGCGATTCGTCACCTTAAACAGGGGCTGTATCGCACGCCCCCTTCAGCATCTCGTGCAACTGAAACCAGTTCATCCCCAGGTCAAAGCTCGACCATGCGAGCAGGACTCTGAATGTACATGCCAAACACCCTTCTATAGCCACCTCAAATGGAGTGTAAATTGTGTTTCTCTCATAAACGAAGACGCGTCGTGCCAGACGGTTCCAGCTTGGTAAATCCTCAGGGAAAAGGTGAGAATGTCTAACAGAGGGATATTATTAGATTGGCATGGCGCAAACGGGACAGGCAGTGGTGGAAACGAGGCATGTGTTTAATGAGCGCTGGCATCAGAGAAAATTAAATAAGATCTCCTGAAATCGTGAGCTACGTGTCGCGATTAAAGACAGATTGAGTGCGAGCCAATGAGAGCCTTGCTAAGGAATATAGGGATTTTCTCTCGGGTGCACAATAGTTTGTGCGAAAATTGCTTAACCAAACTATTAATAAAACGGCGCGAATTTAAATATGAGCGATAGGTAAACATGATTAGTGCGATTATGACAAAATTCAAATTCAAACAGACTTATTCGTCAAGTTAGGAATAAATTAGTCGTGATCGCATTAGCATCACGCGGTAGTTTCATGGGCAATTAAAAAACCCTTTTGTCGCAATGCTTTCTACTTTTTATTTATAAAACAGTTACCGCCCCGTCACTTACCGCTGTCTCGGCCGTTCAGATTCGCTAGAAATCAATCAGTTTCCAATTAGACGATGGCTCAAGAATACTCGTACTGGTGCTAAGCTGACCGACCTCTCTTCTCTTCTCCGCATCTGCAGTTGCCTAACAACGCCCTAGCTACGCGGCCGAGGCAGAAGCTGCCCATATATAGCCATGCTTGCTGTTCTAATACGCGCCAAATCAAATCGTAGCAAGCTTTGAAAGTGATGTCACCAAGAAGCCCAGATTTGTCAAAGTGGCTTTCCAACTTGACTTTCGCGTGGAGCCCAAGCCCCAGCAGCATTTATTTGGATGGCAGCCGAAAGTCAATTAAATAGCCCGTCTAAACAGCAACAGTGTTTGATCTTGCTTGACATCCTCGAGAACACTGTCGACCTTCTAAACACTTCAGTAGTGCAGGTGCTTTCTGACGCCGCGTCTGGTACAATTTTTTGGTTGGGAAAAATGTGAGTTTTTATAGGAGACTGATGCAGCGTTCTTTCACTTACAGTTGCATCCTGTGATCGTGGTCAATACCATCCTCTAAAGTGTGCGAACTTGCAACTTTGCAATTGAGAAATAACGGTATGATTAACGATATCATATTCTTTTTTTGGACGAATATCGTTATCGTTACCGTTATTTAAAAAAATATCGTTATCGTTATCGTTTCTCAACGACGTCGAAAAGATGTCGTTACCGTAACGACATGATATCGTTATCGTTAACGCTAAATACGCTAGTCTGCATAAATGTCACAACCTATTATGGATAGTGTAAAGTAGACGAAGTAACTAATTCAACGACAAGTGTAAGTTTACGTCACGTGACTTTCATAAACCTACAAAATGGGGCGAACATTACAACATTAGTATCACAAAGCGTCCCTCTTTATCTTTTCCTTGACCGTCCCTCGTGACAACTGCAGAATTGAGCACTGACCGCTCGAGCTCTTCCGCCAGTCACCTTTCACGACAATTGCAGAATGAACAATGAGAGCGGAGAGCGAAAACTTGCCGCGTTTATAGCCCAAGTACACCCCAAAGTACACCCAAAAGTACACCCCCCTTCCCAAGAACGGCTATCGAGTACACCCTGACCAATCAGAAGCCAGTGTGTACACCCATCGACTATCAAGCGCACCTATGAGTCACCCAAAGTCACCCACTTGAGTACACCCTGCCCAATCAGAATCGACAATGTACACCCATGAGTCATATAGCGCCTCTAATCAGTACACCCTATTGAAAACACACGTTCATAAGTGTTGCCAGATATTTTAGTGCTCTTCTGTCGAATTTATTAAATATTAAAATTATAAATTAATAAATTACAGAAATTTTTGGTGATATTTGCTCCATCTTTACATTTTCAAGACTTTTTGGGTTTTTTTTGCGTAGTTCAATTTATTTCCAAAAATATACTACGTTCTGGATGATTTTCTTGTAGATTGTGCAACTTTTGCGAAATAATGGCCTATTTAATCAACTTTCAGCCATTTTACTGGACAGTTTTTGCAATTTCTACACATATTTTCACAAGTTTTGCTAATTTTTCTTTGTTTTTCACCTCTCGCAAATTCACTACTTTTAGTGTGTGTATCTGCTAATTTTCATTGATTACGCTACATTTTTGTCTAATTTTTCTACATTTTTGATCAATTTTTCCAAATTTTATTGTTCACAATTTTTGATCAATATTCATCATAGTGCATTCTGTAGTCTGCGATCATTTCGAAGTTTTACACTTATGTACAACTACTTGCAAAAAACTGTCAGAATTAAATAAACCAGGATGTCATTAGATAGTACAAACCATGCACAAAAAATTCAAAAAAGTTTAAGCGAGTGCAAAATTTTCAAAAAAAAAATCAAAAATGAAAAACAGAATGCCACAAGATCATATAACAGTGCACAACAAAATAAAACGAGAATAAAAAATATATAGTATCCAAAACAGTTCGTCAGTCCATTAACGATATTATATTTTGTCAGAAAACGAAACACGAATAATTCCTTGAACCAAAAAAAAGAAAAATAAAATGGTATTTCACATTTTGTTGGTCACATCATTGGTTTGTAAAAATTTGCAAAAATCAACTCGCCAGTCCTTCGCCGATAAAAAATTTTCAAAAACATGTCTCTGTCCTTTGACGATTTTAGGATTACTGTACCTGGGGCCAGTTTCACAATCGCCTAGGACATGTCCTAAATATTAGGACACCGTAAGTCCTATCTAACATAATTGCGATTTCGTCGTCCTAACTTCAGGACATGTCCCAGCTGATTGTGAAACTGGCCCCTGCTGCAGAATTACTCTATGTTTCATACATGATAGTAAGCGCGCGTTATTTTACACTGCCTATACTTAACCATTGTACCTCAAAAGGTACCAGCTCAGGGGGGTACGCTATTACTACTGATCTGCATACTTTAGTTTACCAGCTTGTAAAGCAGGTCCATGATGAGCAGTTTGTGCCAAACTTTCATCCCGATAATGAAAATGATTATCATGAAAGCAGCCTTTGAGAAATGGTGACGCCTTTGTGATTGGAAAAAAAATTACAGATTTCACAAGATGGCTGATCCGAAACTCATTTGATCCAATTCGGCCATGAGCCATGGCATCCATTCCATCATGAAGAGAGCTGGGGATGTTGCGAGGTCTGCTGTTTCTGAGAAGATCTGATTCTGAGCACTGAGCAGATTTACGTAAGGCTTCGCTGGAAGAGCAATCGAAGCAACAGATTTCTGCATAAAATTTGTATGCAAACAATTAGTCTGATGGCTAATGGAAAGATAAAACTCGTGCTGATGCGGAGGGTTATTGACGGTACTTGAATGAAATGAGAGATTTCGCGAGAGCAATTTTTCCCTAATTTCCATCACGATGCTAGTGTGAGAGCTGAAGGCCGAATTTATGGTAGGAATCAGACATACTGTAAGTTATTTTGTGAAGCAGCAAATTAAATGTTTTTTAAAGGATGCTCATGTATTTTGATGAGCAGAGAAGCGATCTTGAAAAACTGGAGCTGGTTTATCAAATTTGAGCAAGTCTTTTTATAAGATACAAATACAAAAGAAGCCTCGCGAAACAGATCCACGCTTGGTATTGCAGGGTAAGGGGGCACTTACCTGAGGATCTGGCGCGTAACTTAAACTTTGGAAGTGGCTTTGCAAGTCTCTAACCCTCGAAGATGATTGATCTGGCAGTTTCGCTTTATCCTCACCGAATAAAGGACAACTGAACTGACGATTGTGTCAGGTTTTCCAACAAAGCCCCTCAAGTAGCGTTTCCGTGGTGTAGTGGTTATCACGTGCGCTTTACACGCGCAAGGCCGCCGGTTCGATCCCGGCCGGAAACAATTGTTTTGGCCGGGATCTTGAGTTGATATTCCTTATCCAGTATCTGCGCTCCCCCCCCCCCCAAAGAAAAACCATACGCTAATGCAAGCCTAACTAGGTAAGAGTGAATATGAAATATCAAGGCAACATCTCGCACGCCAGCAAACATCTATTCTGGTAACATAGCCAGGCTAAAATCTCTGATACATGGGTCGGGGGATTAGTACTGGTTAAGAGATGTCAACCCCTCGGGCTGATGTTTCAGCCGTAGGTATAGTCGCAAGACCTGCCTGTTCCAGTCGGAGTTTTTGTCCCGCCGACTTCAGTCGGCCACATTTCCTCCCACGCCTGCCAGGCTTGGTTTCACCGCCCCTGGCGTAGTGTCCTATATAAGTTGCTAGTATGTCCAATGTTGTCGACGATACGAGAGAGGTCTAATGGTCAAACACAGCCTACGATGCCCACCCATGGACATCTATGTACAGCATGCGCAGCAGCGCGTAAATCCTTTCAGTTTCTTCTCTGAAACTTCATCAGAAACTGTGCGCATGGGTGCCGTAAAACATAAGATGTATCAGTGGCTGCCCAAAACAGAGGCGCGTTGTGCTTCACTTTAAAAAATATCCTGAAAATTTTATTGTGAGGATTCTTTAAGTGCAGGCAGCCTAATTTGCAAAAAATGCTTGTTTGCGAAAATCTAACTGACGATGAGGTTAATTATTTTTATTTGCACCGCTTTGGAATATTGGAGATGATTCGTTATGGACAACCTTTTTTTGTAAAGGTTTCCTAAAATAATAAAATGAATGGGAATTCAGCCCGAATCATTGCTTTAGCTAATCATCATCGTGATCCATAAATAGTTTTAATTATTTATTTTGTGATCTTGCAGTAAACATCTCGATTTCTCCTGGAGCTTTATGCGTCATTTAGGTTACAGGAATAATAAATGTGTAATGATAGCACAGCTCACCGCAAGATTGGACTTAATTTTTAAAATATAATATAATAATAATATGAAATATTGAAATATAATATGCCATCCAATAGACGAAGTCGTCATCTGAAACAACTATGACAAGTTTTTGTTGTTTTTTATCGGGCCTTTTGCAGCCAAGGTTTCGATACTAGTTCTTGTGTCCCTTCTTTTGGGCAGGTATTTTCTGTTTCTTTGTGTCTCACCTCAGGAAAGAAGGAGGGCAGGAAAGAATATGACTTACACATTCAGCAATCGTACAAAAGTGGGCGGGGGTGTTCAAATTTTTAACCGCTATCTCAATTATTTAAGAAGTCGGAATTTTCATTTTCCAACGCCCTCCCCCCCCCCCCCTCATTGCAATCAAGAATTTTAACTTTTTTTGCATAGGTGCTGGAGGTCCAGAATTTTGGCCACCCCTTGTAAACGTCAAATGAATCTGAATGTCATACTCATTTTTCAGTATTCGTACATCGATTTTACTGCTTTATTGGTCAGTCAGTCTTCCTTGAGTGGAATGCGATTTATTATTTGAACTTTTCTCTTCTACACGACGCTGTGCAATGAGATGAAATTTTTGTTTCTCCTAGTCCAGGAGTGAGTTCCGGCACTTCTTGTTGTCGACCAAGTAAGCCAAGTAAAGTTTACGTCTTGTGGTTGGTTTCTGGGGCGTCCCACTAGGTCCTACTCTTATGATCCACGGCATCTTGTCGATGTGCTGCTCCATGTTCAGCCCTACACTTGCACACCTGTTGGCAAACAAGCAATGAGTGGCTCAGCGATTTATGTCTCACCCGAACACCTAGATAAGCTCATACTTCAGTATAGACACGCCCATGTCACACGAGCGAAGATGCACGTCTGTCAGATAATGGCCCTAATGAGATGCCTCAAACAACCACGTCACAGCGGGATTAGGACGGTGCACTGGCAGTCTTCGTTGGCGTCCGTCTGGGAAAGATGACGAATGATAAACAAGAAGACAAGATGAACAGTGGCATTTGAAGGCTATTTAAATTTTCAAAGGCAATATTTACTGCTCTTCTTGATTGGACTATCTCTATAGCAACGTCATCTGATGTCTCTATCTCCATCATACCCACGTAAAGAAGAGATCAGACTGGAGTTTCTGACTTGGAAGCAAGTCCGACGAAACTGTGAATGTCAGACTACAATGACGTCGATAACTAGAACTGAGATCTGTTGATCGCGATGATGTCCATAAAGTCTCATGGATTTCTGCTGACAGTGTGTGACCGGGATTCCGTTGTACATTGCGTTCGTCTCGTGTCTCTAATCGTGAGCCAGGGCGCACTCGAGCGGCTACTTGGCAAATGCAGGTTCTGACAGGGGTTTTGCAATGTTTGAGATGTTCTGATGGATCCTAAGCCACTTGCCCAGTGCACACTAGCTAGAGCAGCGTTTATATATAAAAATATGGGAGCTACTGGGATGTCTCCGCTCAACTTTGCGTTTTAAAGTTGAATTTAGGCCTAGGCAGCTAACATATAAATTCATAATTTAGTTTTGCGATGCTTTTCGAAATCCCATCTTCAGAAGTCACAAAGAGCCGCGTACAGGGCGTGTATTTCTAAATAGTGGGAATTGAAGCTCCCGACGCGTCTGTGTTTTTGAGGGTCTGCGACTGCGCACACGCTGGCGTTGCGGTCCCAAACAGGTGCAGGCGCGTACCAGGCCGCACCGCCCTAGCAATGGTACACTTTAGAATTAGAGATCCTGTGCGCGGGCCTTTGTGACTCCTGAACATGGGAAAGGGCCAATTTTGTAGCATTTTTCTGCTCTACAAGATGGGCTCTTTCTAGTGTCGATATTAGCCTGCGAGCGAATTCGAAAGATCGTGAAGTAAAACTGTAGCCAGGAATTTCGCCTGGTTTTTGCCATTTTTACCCTAACATGTGAAGACAAAGTATATAGCACACCCATATTTTCTGAAAGCAGGTACCAATGGGCACGCACGGTGAAATTTTCAGGAGGGTTTCTTTTTCTATTTTGTTATTACCACCTATATGTGTAGGAAAATTTGAATTTTTGCTTTGGGCGGGAATATCTCACGAACAGTTAGACATGAAACTTTTAAAAGAAGTATTCGACAGCTTATCATATTGCGGTCAATTTGTTTTTTTTAGATCTTTCTACGACAAAGGGTTAGGGAGATCCAGCCAATATCGCCCAAGGTGTATTTTCATAGCGAGAGCGAAAAACATTTTTGGCTTTTGCGTCACCATACACTCATTGGGTACATTTTGTCGTTGAGTCGGCAAAGTACAAAGATGTGATATATATTTGCTGAAATCACACAATCGATCGCCTTCGAGCCTATTCTGCACTTATCACGCGTGCACAGTCATTGTGTCCTGTTCTTTACACTTCTTCGCCCTCTATTCCTCGCGTCGTCGCGACACCTTCCGCGCCTTGGTTGAATAGATCTGAACCTCTAGCCTGTAGAGGTGCACTCCTGATCGATTGACTGTGACGCCATGTGCCCTTTCTGACTGTCGCAGAACGTACGAGTCCATCGGCCGACCTGTTGATTCCCGTGATCCGCCCCAGATCGCATTGTCCGCGTGGCTGGCCTTTGTCTTGGATGGGAACGAGTTCACCCACTTGCGGCTCATGGTTGCTTCCTATGCGACCACATAGGATTTGGTATATGTGACGTTCCCGCAGCGCTGTGAGATACTTGTCTCGCTATATTAACCAGAATCTATTTGCCACTTCTCGCCCCTTACGCCACATTTCTTGGAGGACCTTGACTTCATTGCCGCCATTGACACTGCTTACATGAGGACGTTGCGGCTTGATAAAGTGGGATGACGTAGATATTCGACGCCTGGTTGATCATTCCCGACGTATAATAGGGGGCGATTGTAGACCCACTGTTTTCCGGTATGCTTGCTTGACCATGCGAATTAGTCGCTCGTAGATTCCCCCCCCCCCCTCCCCATACAAGGAGCTTTCTCCACAATGAAATCCCACCGAATCCCGTTTTGCGCCGCAAATTTCTGAACTATGGCCGACTTGAAATTGCCACCATTGTCGGATAATATCCGGTGGGGCTTTCCATACCTGGCCACGAATCGCCTGAGAACAAGGACTATTTGCTCGCCTGACATATCTACGATCACATCGAGGAAAATTGCCATGGTGGCCCTGCAGTTGGCGATGCATAGCCACTTCTTGACTATCCTTCTGTCCTTTTCCTTGACTACGACTGGTTTAAAGCAGTCGATTCCGACGTGGGACAATGGCCTTGATGGTATCACTCGGGCGCCTGGCAAATTTGGTGATGGGGGCTCGCTTGAATTGGCCTCCATCATACCGGCGACAAATAAGGCAGCTTTGCAGGCATCGAAACACCTCAGACCGGCCACATTGTACCCAGTATCGCTGGCGAAATTGAGCCAGCGTCGTTGCGACCCCTGAATGCAGCATCCGTTGATGAATGTCTTCGATGATGAGTTTTGTAAACTTGGACCCTCGTGGCAGTAGTATTGGATTCTTTGCCTCCTCTGGAATCGCGGCGTTCTCTAATCGACCTTTGCACCGTATTATTCCCCTGGCGTCCAGCCACAGTGGGAGTTGACCACTGAGCCGAGCTTCGCCGCCACTTCCCAAAATACTGCTCTCCTTAACGAAATACTTCATCCGGACTGCCCTGGTCCACACTTGCTCCGCCTCTTGTACTTCCTCAGCTGTGATTTGATCGATGCGCCACCTAACCCCTCGCAGTCGTTTGCGAGCCCCAATCTGCCGTTTGTCCAGTTTCTTATTGACCTTCGCGACAAAGCGAGTACACAAACTGGTGACCCTGATAAGCTTTTGGTAGCTCCCAAAACGATCTTCCTCGCACACTGTGCCAACCCATGGAAGGCTGTCGGCCGCTACCATTGTTGCCACCACCAGCAGTTGCACCTCGTTTTGACTGTCATCCTCTTCCTGGGTGACTTTTCCCATATCTGGCCATTGCTCTCGATCGAGTGCCAAGAAGCTTGGACCATGCCGCCATTGGTTGTTGCTGCATAAATCTTCAGCCGATCGCCCACGCGATAGAATGTCAGCTGGGTTGCTCGAGATTGGCACATACCGGAATTGCAGCTGATCATCTTGTTCGATAGCCCTGATTCGATTCTCTTCAAAAAGTGGAAGTGGCTTGTTTGATCGTAACCGCTGCAGAACACATTGAGAGTCCGTCCAAACATTATTGCCACTGACTGATATCCTGATGCCATCGCGTACAAATTTGATTATTCGTGCTCCAACTTGTACTGCCAGCAGCTCCAATCGTGGGATAGTTGGTTAGGGCCGTTTTCCTTTGTCCATACGCTTCGGCTTCATGCGACTTTTTGCGAAAACTAGATAAATGCGGCCTTTATCCGGAAGGCACACATAGACGCACGCACCATACGCCCTTCCCGACGCATCGCAGAAAGCGTGGAGTTGAATCGACTCGTTGCAGGTTGTTCCCACATACCTTGGGATACGAATCTCTCGGACTTTTGTTGGGTGCTCTTGAATCTGTGACCACTGATCACGTTGTTCGCTTGACTATTGATCGTCCCATTTGAGCGCACCATCCCACAGGCCTTGAAATAACGCCCTCGCCGGCACTGTGATTGGACAAACCAGCCCGAGTGGATCAAACACTTGGTGAACTGTACTTAAGATTTGACGCTTGCTGCCAACTTGGCCCGCCTTGGGACATCAAATAGCCAGGGTATCTTTGTTCGTGTCCCAAGTGACTCCAAGTACCTTAGCTTCCTCTTGATTCGCCTGATCCTCCTCCGCAATCGCGCTCCAGAACTGAACACTTTTTGAATTCACTTCCCGCAAATACATAGATGTTTGTTAAAAAAGTCGTTTGGCCTCTTGATAGAAATTTCTAGCTTCTTCATAGGTTTCTACGCCTGTGATCACATTGTCAACGTGAAGGTTGCTTCGGATTGTCTGCGCTACTTCGCCACCCTTGATCCCGAGGTGATGATTGATCGTAGCCACACACAAGAAGGAATGGGTTCGAGATCACACCAAGCGGGACGCGGGCAAATCGATATTCTACGATATTGTCGTCCGTTGGCTCTTTCTTCAGATTCTTCAGCCAGACAAATCGCACCACGTCTCGCGAATTCGGTTGGAGGCCCACCTGCAGGAACGCCTTCTCTATGTCTGCTACCAATGCCACCTTGTGCGTGCGGAACGGTATGAGCAGCTCGGCTAGATCGTCGAGAACGACAGGACCACGGTACAGCCGTTCATTGAGGCTGCGCTCGTGCCTGCTTGCCTTGGCTGACCCATCATATACAATGCGGACCTTGGTCGTCGTCTTTTGCGGAGTGATCACTGGATGGTGTGGCAGGTAATAGACTACCCCTGTATTCTCCATGGGGGCTTCTTCGATAATGCTCTTCTTTAATTGAGTTCGCACGATTTCATCGTACGTTGCGAGTAGTGGAGGTGTGACTTTCAGGCGCTTGTAGACTGAGCGCAAGCGGGCCACACACTGACTCCGGTTGTTTGGCATCTGCTCCTTCTCATTTTTCATGGCCATTGATTGTAGTACCGGCCTTCCTTTAACTGCACCGTTTGTTCGAATTTTTCATGGCTTTGGAGTCATCGTCGCGCTGATATTGATATGGCTCATCCAAAATTCCTATCTTCTAGGGGTCCCATAGATCGCTTAACTTCACTTTATCGATATACGCCTGATCAACCTCGGGCAGTGCCATTCTGAAATTAGGTGGGGACGCCACTATCAAAAACGTTGTCGCTGGTTGGTCGGGTTGTGCCGTCTCATTGATTTGACCTGACAATATCCAACCAAGCTTCGATTGAGTCACTACCAGACCAGCTTTGCTCTGACGTTGCTCGCCGCTGACGATTTGCCCGTACTGTATGATTCCAAGTAGGATATCAATTTTGATTAACTCATCGCTTGACGAAATTGGGTCCGCCAACTCGAAGTCTTAAATGAGGCGCTTGATTTCAGCGAAGGGTGCGACGCTGCGTCCCAGCTTGGCGATTTCGTGTGGGACCACATTCGCCTCGACCGTTATAGGCTTGCCATCCTTCCGCTTGATTTGAAGTTCGACGACGTCGACCTTGATACGCTTCGGGACTGCTGACCCGAATGTAGCCAGATTGATTACTTTCTTCTTTTGCCGATCCAAATTGAGGCGTTTTGTAAATTCTTTAGTAACATAGTTCCGCTGACTGCCTGAGTCTAGCAGAATCCGACCTCGAATGGATGCATTATGCATGGACATAATGCATCATTGCATCCTGTATTCCCATTAGCCTCTGTAACTCGACGCGGAGATCTTTCATGAGCCATTGGTGTGGCAGCCATTTCTCAAGCATCTTCTCCTGCATGGTCTTCAGGAGCTTGAAGATCTTCGGGAGCTTCGAGAGCTTGAAGAAGAGTGATCTTTGCTACTTCTTACTGCAACCCTTGATCGACATCGAACCCCAGGGCCTCCAACGATCGCAGGAATTCATCGAGCTTGAGCGCTAGCTTGACTACGTCCTTCGAGGTCGGTGACACTGGTGGGCCTCGTATCTCATCGATGTGGGCCGCTTTGATTCGCTTTTCATCTCCATATCGATCTTGCAACAACCTTAGCGCGGGAGCATACTTGTCATCCGTTTCTGCAAACCCACGAATAATTGCCAATGCATCGCTTTTCAATTGCGATCAGAGATAGCCGAATTTAGTGACTGGTGCCAGAGCCGGGCTGTCATGCACATGAACTTTGCACGCATCCCAGAACGCTTGGTAGGACTTGATGTCTTTCCCATCGAACTTGAGCCGTAATTTTGGTAAGTTGATCAAAGGAGCATATCGTCGGCTCGCTCCCGTTTCACCCATGCCATGCGCGCTTGCCTGACCCTCCGAAGCCGTCTTTGCCTGTTGAAGATGCATCTCTTCTGCACGCAGCTTCAGCGCTCACGCGCCCCATCTTCCAGGTTTCCGGCTTCCGCCTTCATCCGCATTGTCTCCGTTTCGATCCTCATCCTTTCCAAATCTTCAACACGGCTCACTCTAGCACGATGTTCTCCCTCGGCCACCTCTTCTCGCCTGCGCCTTCCCCCTGCCGACACTGCCGCCTCAGCCTCTCGCTTCGCATGTTGGGTTTCGATAGCCTTGATTCGACTAAGCTTCTCGCTTACCAACTCGGCGATCTCAAACGATGCCTCAACTTCCACCTGGTACGCCTCCTCCTCTTGGTCGACCACCGATTCATATTGCGCACATAAACGTAGGTCTCGTACGATTTGTCAGTCCGAGCCTTCACCTTGACGCACTGATCGATTATCGCGTCTCGGTCGTCATCGCCTACCGCCTTCCGATATTGAGCCACCGCGGGGACAGCCGCCAGTGTTTCCTTTAACCGGTGCCGCGACGGACCCAGCTTTTTGCGAACCGACCCCGCCGTTGCTTCCGCCATTATAAAACCACGTTCTGCTACCAATATTGTCGATGAGTCGAAAAAGTACAAAGATGTGATACATATTTGCTGAAATCACAGAATCGACCGTCTTTGAGCCTATTCACAAAATATTCTGCTCTTATCACGGGTGCACAGTCATTCTGTCCTGTTCTTTGCACATTTTTCGCCCTCTTTATTCCTCGCGTCGTCGCGACACATGCTACTCGTACTAAGCACAAAAAATCATGGGGCCAAAATTTTCACTTGGCAAGGTCGTGGTCGCTGCTTACGAAAACCTGGTCTTAAAAGAGTTCACTGTCAATTTCCAGGACCATACCCTCAACTATCCGTCAATGCTGTGGACAGTTTTGAGAAAAATACAGTGTATGCCCTAGCAAAGGATCCGCTTCGACTTTGCCCGCGAAATTATCACTAATAATTATAGTATACAATTTTTCGACGTACTCTATAAAAATTTAAACTTTTCTCCCTTTCCTGTTTTCTCCCCAAAACATACTGTAGTTTTTTTTTGACACATTTTACTGAAATTGTCGCGGCTAGAGCAATCCGTTATCCTGCGCATCAAAGTCAAAAAAGGCGCGGAGTGCGTGCAATTCAATTTTCTCTGAAAATCTGATTTTTTGCGTTTCTAAGAAGGAATACGGATCTTTGAGAAATGATGCATGCCTGCCCTATCTTCTGTGCATTTCATAGTCCCCTTCTTCAGAGTTATCCCACTTTAGATGCCTGACTATCCTGTACGAATATAATTGACATATAGTTGGAAAAATCTGCGCCCCGCTATAGGCAGCTGCCAGGTGCAATCAAACTAGGAAAGTCAAGAGAAATACTTGCGCCGATATATTAAAGTAGGCTCACAAAGTATTAGATGATGCGGTCTTCATGCGTTGTTACACTGTATTTTACCTAAACAACTTCTTATGAAGATTTTCTATTGTTTATTCCCCCACAAGTTCATTCTAGTTAATTCCAGCTGTTCTGACAGGTCACCCGTTCCGTCATAAAACACAGGATTTGACATGGAATTCTGTTGTCGCAGGTTTTTGGAGATGGCTCCTAAACTGACGATGAGCAGCCGCGTGATTTGTCGGCTCTCATTGTCAGTGACTGATCCAGTTATGCAAATCCGCTTGTGGGCGGATCATATGCCTTGTTGTTCTTCCTTTTCTTTGATCATGTCTTTCCAATTATTATTATTCCAGACAATTATCTACAATCGTTAGGCCGTGTGACTTGGTAACCGAGTCAAATTTCGAGTTCGCGCTCTGCATTAACTTTCGTGTCGCGACTACGACACTTACAGCATCCATCATCTCAAGTCCCCAAGATTTGGTCGGACACTTTTGCCAGGAGTTCTGTTTCTTTAGTTGGATGCGAACTTTTAAACGATGATGGCCGACTTCACCAAAAATCTTACGTCATGGCGCCTGCTTGGTCTCGTCGGTGCGCTACGATTACCCAGTCCGTATTTTTCTTACTGGTTACCCGTATTTCTCTGGACTGGTCTTACTAGGCCTGTGGTATAGAAACGTGTAAGATCAGCCTGAGCCGTGTACAGTACTTAGTCGTCGATATTGGTATCGTGAGTTAAGTATAGTCGATATCTCTTTTTCCCCTTCTTGGCAAGCGCAGTCCAGCCATTCCCACCGTCCTGGCAGCGAACCGACTTGGGTAAACAGCTGATGTGATGTGGTTATTGTTAGGACTGCTCAAGGTCTGCGCGATTCCCTAAACTAGCCTACGTCCTAACATAACTCTAATCATAGCTGCACAGAGCTCAAATGATGAGTCATATGTTTTCATCGAAACATTTACAGTAAAGGGTGTTTCCTCAAAATCTCCATCGTAGAACAGGCTTCGAAGCCCACAATGTCGTTGATGTCTCCATTACACTGCATGCACTGAAACAGCCCTTGGAATCTTGCATCGTCCAGTTGCATTTTTTGGAGGCTGGTTCTTGTATGCACTGTTTGCATGTCTTCAAAACACAGTCCAAGATTTAAGTTCAGTTCGAGATCATATGTGAACAAAAGATTTTCATGTTCTATGGAAGGAATCCTTAACTGCTTATACAGCGCCCTATTATAATGTAAAACTGAACACGCGGGCATGTGAGCACGAAAACCAACATTATTCATATGACAGAAAACATTGCGCCCACAAGAAACAGGCGTGTCGCAACAGTTTGCAATTTTTTGTAAGGAAACCTTGGACCCGTTAGTACGCCTCTGCCTTTTCAAGCTTTGTTAACGCTAACCTTGTGATAATAACCTGCTACTCTTGGGCGGAATAAAGATAAAATTGTTATTGCTTGTTGCTTCTCTCAAAGTGGATGGCCCAACATGAACTATATTCAATGAAAACTGGATCGTGAAAGCAGTTCATGACGGGTTTTCAGCATTTCGAGGAAATTCTACCCACAAAAGCAAACTATGGTGACTTCATTTTGATCTTTGCATTTCACGCACGCGTTATAATTCCACTTGCTGAATTCTCCCGCTTACGATTAAATACTTTAGAGGCCCAAAAGTATCAGCAAGTTTTTGTATTATGTTTATTGGACACTTGCCGGAAAGGAGAAACAATACCTATCGTATCTCGAATAAATGCCCTTTCTGGATACTGTAATTCCCCCTCATTAGAAGTATTGTAAGTGCTGTATAAACAATGTTCGCTGAAGGAAAAGCTACTGGTAATAAAAGAAACCATCTTTTCCTTCTTCTCTGGATTTGACAAAAACTTGCTAATAATTTAACTCAAAGCGCCCGCCAAAAGCATATTTTAAATTGTAGGAGGAGCTTGAAGTGGTGATGTGGCAGTAGGCCAAGTGAAACAACATACGATTAGGTGAGCTCAATCGAAAAAGTTGTTTATCTATTAGATGTTTGTGAAATATGCTCGTGTCCTGAGGCAAATAATCGAGGAAATGCGGTAGTTCATATGGGCCTCCTAACAAATTTATTACATAGTTTTAAATTCATGTACACTGTACGGCCTTGGAATTTAGGTACAACAATTCTGGCTTTTTATTTGTATGGAACTTTCCAAAATATCTTTGATATTGTGTGTTTGTTGACTAAAACCGGTTGTGTTAACGCATCTTTAGAAATGTGTTGTTCATTTGTGAAATTTTGCAGAACTCGATATGCGTTACTCGTAAGCGATGTATTTTGTTCTTTTTTCAAATTTCTAAAGTTGTGTAGCTGTTTGGGTGCCGAATGGGTGCGAAAAAAGGCTTAAATAACATCCAGGGGACATTGTTATTTCAAATGGGCATGGAGTGCGGAAATTGAAATTTCCGACATATTTTGATATCTAGTTTCGCACAGACACCATGGTGACCTTTATATTTCCGAAATCAGTGCAACACATTGCTTTGACAGGGCGAGCCGATTATTTACTAAATGGCCCCAAATTGATTGAATGAAAGTGAAAGTTAATTTAATGGTTTCTAATCTGGTGCGCTCCTACCCCGTCTTGAGGAAAGGTCCCGATCCAGCTTTTGTGCAGTAAATATTTCCGTCATCACATTGGGACCTTCTGTTTCTGGCCAGTGTATAGTCCAGCTGTGGTCTTTTTAAAATACTGTATCTTCGAAGATATTCTTTAAAAAACAAAATGGGAAAATTTTTTTTTCTGCTGTTGGAAACGGGACACATTGACCTGGTTGTCCGAAGATGAAAATGCTATTAGCACACTTGCGTTTATCGCAATGTGCCGCGTGAATTACCGTCAATGGTTTCCTTGGCAAGCGACACAATGTTTCTGCGGAATATGTGCACGCACAGTACAGTACCTAGGCATTTAAAAATGAGATATGGCGCCAGATTCCCATCCTGTGTGCGCGTGATTTTGGCGCATAGGGGTGGGCTCTATTAGTTTTACTGCGCAAGTGTTCGCGCTCCAATTACGTCATGCTCTATCGTAATCCTCCATTCACGCACTTGCGCATAAGGCGAGGCATGTACTCGAGCGCGAATCCATACCTCGTGCGACTCTACTTTTTGACAATTTTAGTGGAACGGTAACTTTCGTTTGCCCTGTACCATTGACCTTTTTTTTGCGCCAGGAAACCTCTCCTGCTTTTGACTCCTTTGTAGTAGAGCGATCTCACCTGGACTTGAAGGTGTCGAGGGACGTGGGCGTTTGAGTCTAGTTGACACTCATTCATTAGTCGTGCTGTCGCCTTTGCTCCTGTTCCCGTGCGTTTCAGTTGCGAAACAGCATTGGACCTGTCGCCCCTGCCGTTCCGCACACAAGTCTGCTGCATTTCTAAAAAGCGCACAAGTTTGAGTTAGACAAACTGTCGAAAGCCGTGGGTGCTGTCGCGCCGTTTTCGTTGTTTCTCCTATCATTTGCGTCGCGCGTTCGAAGTTTTCTACGTCATTTGCCGCTGTTTTCCTCACCTAAATCTTAATTCCGGACAGGCATGTTTAGTTGGAAGTTCGCGACCTTGCTTATTCCTGAAGGCTGCATTAAATTCTTCGGCCTTGGGGCTCCGAGGCGAGGCTGTTTCAGGTGTTCGTTTATCGCTATTCAAGGTGACCCTGCGGGCGCTGCAGGCTGGAAGCACCCGTTCAGCCCCTAATATTACGTACGTAAGCAATTGTTCTTTTATTTCTTTCCCATGTCTTATCTTCTTCATCCATCAGACAATGCGGAGAGGACATTATTCATTACATTCCTGGCGGTACAAAGATAAAAAGGGAGGGAGGTCGTCAACGAGGAGCAAACTCTGTTTTCTGAGCCTTGCCACGGCAGGCGCAGAGCTGAGCAGGGGTGGCACGTGCATAGCCTATTACTTATCCCTGTTCACCTGTGCAAAATGGTCTTCTCCTCATATAAGGATCTAGTGCGTGGTTTCCTCATTCTTCTGCCGATACCTGCATGGCTTCCAGTCGGGGGCGACCTGTGGGGTACTGTAGTGGATGGATCTTCTGCTATGTACAGACACTTGAGACAAGGGCAATATTGGTGGATTACTGTGTATGACTTATGATCTCGATGGCGCGTTGGCGAGTCTTCTGCTGAGGCTGTTTCGTGCTTTATCATCTCCCATCCGTACTTACCTCCGCGCTCTATTTTTAGATTCAAAACGTCATTTGCAACCTATTTTAAAATTCGCGCATAAGTTTTCAAAGAATTTTGACTTCCATTTTGAATAAACAGAACATTTTCGATATTCTTCTCAACCAGCAAAGAACATTTGTTACTTCAATCCGTTGAGACAAATCGACGCGAGTGTTGACTTTTCGTAAATCATCGCTAGCCTTGAGACAAGGGCAACAGACCGCCTGGGATCGAAGTTCAGTGGCAGTTTGAGATATTAGGTAAGGTCCAGATCTAATATTATTAGCCAGCAGAAACGTGACCTTCAGGCCTTTACAGCTAGCATTCAATCAAAATGAGAAGATTCTGCTTGGTGTTGATAACAATCGTGTGCATAAACGTGGCAAAATGTGCTTTATTATATCACCCTAAACGATCTTTGGTAAGATACTTTCGTTTTATACCATCTTGATAGTACCCAACGAATTCTTTTAAAAACGTTTAGAAGCGGTCAGTTTGTTTCATAGAAGCAACTGAAAAATCACTTTTTCTATTTCAGTTTGTGAATGACTTTGACAATGAAAATAATCAATTCATAAATGAGAACGAATTCAAAAATGATCCGCCTACATCGACTGGCGATTTACCAGTTTGCTTCGAAACTGAACCATGTAAATTTGTGTTTGTCAAGAAAAATCCAAGAAATAATTTGCCTGTCAGAAAAACTATTCCGTCCTGGTGAGTACACAAAGATGGTGTGTGTGAGTGGCAACTGTATGTAGAGACAATTTTTTCGGTGAGCACAATGGAAAGTCAAAATATTCGCTCCCTTGGCAAAGAAATTCAAGAATATTAAGCCTATATTTTTTTGAATAGTTTGTGTTAGAGGAGGCATTTACACAGAAAGCGAAAATCAAGGATTTTCTAAGGTAACTTAAAACGAGATCATACCATAAAAGTCTTTGCTTTTCGATCGAACACGATTATCTTTTTTCCATAAATATCTACTGAAAAATTCTTTGCTATTGTGATAATAAAGCAAACCACCGCGGCCTTCCTTCTAAGCTCCTTCTTTTATCTCACGTCTTTCAGGATTTTTGCACTCGCGGCTCACTCGTGAGTGCCAGCAATTCTTTATCTCTCAGTCAGATAAAAACAGATCTCGGCGTCCCCGAAGCCTTCAAGTCCTAAGTGACGCAAAATGTTAACATGCCTGTCCTGCGTGGTTTCCACTAGCTCCAGTTCTTATCGGGTATAGCATAAAAAACTGGCTGAACTCCGCGGGAAATATAAAGGGCATTTTCTGCCTGATCTATAAACAGCTGTTTGGCAGAATCCTTGGACGACCAGGAAGTAAAAATAAAAACTTGTTTTTACCACTCAAGTATTTTGTAGTTCTATTTTATATGAAAGCGTTATCAGAGATCAAAGTTCGGAAGTGCTTTTCCAATATGACCTGTCTGGTCGCCTTATCGAATCAAGATACCATGTACTGCACAGGTGCTCAAAATGCGTTGATTGTAGACGGGTAGCTGTCTTTCAAACACGTGTCAACTGCTTGGTTAGCGCAAGTTGGCATACAAGTATGTCACAGCCGTCTCATATGTAACCTTTCCCAGGTGTCAATGCAACTTGTCGCGATCTGAAGAATGCATTCAAGTCGTCTATGACCGAAAAAGGAAAATGGAAATTTTTCGATGCGAAACTTTGGAACAACAAAAACGAAGGCAGCAGCAGGCGTTGCGCAGCGATCGCAGAAGACGGCATCATCACGGTCTCACTGAGAGGCAATTAAGATGGATCGAAGGATCGCAAATGTCCAGACAAAGCCTGATGGATAATTGAAAATCTTGTACCTCGCTATGTAATTTTGTTCTCGCTGGTTGTGCGGTCGCTATTGTATGCTTTGACTTGGATCTTTTAGGTTTTGCTGGCTGATAACAGTCAAGTGTGCAGTGCACCTGTGCGATCACAATAAACCCGGTTGCTACGTACTTACTCTGCCGCCAAGCATGTCAACTCAAATGTCATTATGGACTCGACAAAAAAAATCTTCGTTGGGGTTTGATCAGCCAAACGCCGACAGAAATACTTTTTCCGCGTCTGCCGCTTTCGGAAACTTCTTTGCCTGCTCTTGTTTCACTTTTTAAATACTTTCTGTTGTATTTCATGGAAAATTCTTCGTAAAAAACTAAAAAGCTGAATCTCAAACCAGCGCAGTTTCCTTGGCGGGTGGCACGCAGAAATCAGAATAATCAGTGTATTCGAAGAAATGCATGCACTCGTGGAGTGAAGGATTCTCCGCTATGATCGAATCTCGAAAGACAGAAGTACAGTAAGTATAAACAATGCGGATTCACGTGTCCGAAACGCCCATGCGGGGGGGGGGGGAATGTTTACTCAAAATTCCAGTTTCTGATTATTAATCTTTGCCACATTCTTCAACTTTGTACCACCCTCTGGCACGTGTTTTCATGCTCCAGTGTTCGAAAAAGGGTGATTTATATTTGAGAACATCCGGCCGCCGAAAAAACCGCCATCATTTTGATAAGTTAAGGTCGTTGACGTCGTTCGGTTGGTTGGACTTATTTACGATTGATTGACGAGCATGATCTCTGGCCAGCAGCATGAATTCCTGGCCACCTGCTGATTTCTAAATAAACATGCTGAGGGGTGCAGGCACACGGGCAGCTTTGATGAACTGCAATAACCGCACAAAAATGTGAATGCGGGGTGCAAAGGGTGCAACACTGCCTCCGGGCAGGAAATGCATCTTACATAAATCACATGCGCGTAAATTTTGTTAAATAATTTGCCCAACATGGCCGAAATCCCATCAAGTTTTTGATCGCTTTAGCAGATCAGACATTCATCTCCGAAACGCACTGAGCAAACGAATGGCCTAATTGTGAGTTGGTTTCATCGGCACCAATATTCCATAGCCGTATTGCCGCTGAAAGGTGTGCTGGCCACACGATACGCACCTCCAGCCAGGTAGAAACCCGCCTGGTTGATGTCTCTTGCTGCTGGACAGCCTGAGCTGATTGGAAGCCATTCGCTCCCTCGGGTTCCTTCCCAATGAAAGCCACATACTGTAGCCTGTTTTCCCACACGCACAACCGCTTCCCATCGTTTTTAGATTTCTGCATAACTTTTTCGTAAAGTTCTGAGATGCTAATGCGAAATGTGGCTTCAGAGTAGCTTCCGCGTGGTTTTACAAGGATGCTCGTGAAGGGCGTGAAATTCAGCTGGTCTACGAGGACTGGTGTGGATCCATTGTGGATAGTCGTGACAAAGCCTTGGTCGTGGCCTAGAGCGGTAGGCGTCTGCCACTCACTGTGGGTGCGCATTAGCAGTTAAGGGTTCGACTCCCGCCCTGGTACAAAATGATTTTCAAATATGTGTTCCTTAGCTCTCGAATGCGCTGTGTGGTGCTCGGCTACGAATAAAGTATGACACGACATGAGGGAATATGGGAGCGATAAGAAATTTCGAAAAAAGCCGCTATCCGTTCGAGACAGGGATAATTGCGGATACCGGCCCTGAACCTGTTGTGTCCCCGTATGGTGGATGCGCATAAACCCTTGAACGGCCTGAACACCCTGTCGGCACTTCGCCACTGTTGTGGGTTCGTGTGCCCTGCTAACAAATGACAGTCGTCTGTCTGGCGTAGCCAGTAAGGAAGGGAAGGCCCAGGAAAGTAGGAGGTATCTTTCAGCCTCTGATTCCATACAAACAAGGACGTACATATGCCTGTGCCTCCCTGGCCATTTCTCAGTGGTCAGCATCTGATCATCGCCTCGATCGCCGAAGGCAACGAACCAGTTATATTTCCCTGCGCCATTGAAATTGGCAAGGCTGGTCAATGGCCAGTGGGTGCCAATGGATCATCTCAGGCCAATGCTCGTTGTCTATACCCAGGCGTAGCGGTCGAATATGTCTTGAGGGTAGCAAATGTGCTGAATTTCACATTCGAATTACTGACGCCCGAAGATGGCTCCTACGGCAAGCGATTGGAAAATGGGAGATGGGAGGTTGGTTGGCATGTTAGCTGAAGGTCGGGCTGACCTAAGTTCTATCCCCTGTTTATGACCGATGAGCGGACAGAAGTGATTGATTGTGGCCCTACTGTCTATGATAGACCACTTTTGGCTTTTTGTATAATTATCCCCCCCCCCCCTGCAGGTGGCCATGCTCCCAGCATTCTACCCATTCAGCCTACTGGCTCAGCATGGTACCTCCGAATCGCACAAGGTCCAAATTTGGCGTCGTGGCTGACATTGTTTTTGCTGTGTTCGAAATGGACTCTTCGCGATTGCATGGACGATTCTCCTTGATCATTGTCATTGTCATATTCTAGCTTACAACTTAGCCAATGCTTATCGATCCATTTTGATCGTACCGGCAATCAGTGAAACAGATCGATTACCTCTGTCGAGCGTGGTCGATGCAGAAAGGTTGTTACGAAATGGGCAACTTCGATTGGTTGTACCAAATGAGAATGAAGCCAAACTTCATAGCCTTTTGGAGGGCTTGCCTTCTTTGAGCTCTGACTACGAGTCATGGGCGGTACTCTTATCAAATCACACCACTTTTCGAGCAGAACATGCATGAGGAATGGCATTAGAATCAGTCATTTTCTCGATGTTGAATCAACAGAAATAACAGCGCAAGTCTGGCGGACCTGGGTCAGGCTAATCTGGCCGGAATAGTGTCTAAATTAGTTCGATCGAGCACTTGCCTCAAATAAGCGCCATGCATCTGTCAGATGGTCAGAGATGCGAAATAGAGCAATATTTTCATACATTGTCGATCAATATGCATCATCACTAGCTCCTCCGGATCCCGTCGTGTCTTGCTCATTTTTCGTACCGCGTGTGCGCAGCAGCATCACAGCTTCTTCGGGGATACTGCTGGATCTCAGACATTGATTGTTTGGGTTATAAGGATTGTGAGCTAAAAAACTTCGGGAATTCAGATATCGATCATTAGGTCCAAAAAGATTAACTACATGATTCAGCCAACAGTCTTATCTCGATGCAAAAACAGACTGACATGAGTTTTAAAAGTAAGACATAGCGCACCGAAGAGTCGATGTCGAAATAATAAAAAGATGATGATACTCAGATTCAGCTCATGCGTTTTAGTGGGGAGCCAAAATTTTGGGCCTGCAGCATTTATGTGAAAAAGTCGAGCTTATTGCCTGCAAAGGGGGGGGGGGGCAATTGGGAATTGCGAATTTCGACTTCTTCAACAATAATTGAGATAGCGGCCCTGAATTTAGGCTGCCCCCTATAATACGTGGGTACTAAATGTGAGTCGTGCTCTTTTTTCAAAGTTTTGACATGGATTCTACTGCAGAGTGCACTTCGTCTTTAAAGGTACACTACAGTATTATTCATTGTGGACCAATTGATTTCAGGTTTTGATGACTTCCGTGGTCATAGGTGACACACAGCCGCGAATCTAACTAAGTCAGTCATTACTGATTCAGAGCCCAGGATGGAGATGGAATATTTTTCCCATACACTGTACCAATTCATGAGGATCACTACGACTGTTGGCATGATCCCTCCTTTTGTGCAGCATAAACTTGGTCACTCAGTACAGCGTGTGTATCACAAATATCATACATGATAGTATGAGTGCTAGTAAGCTGGATCTTCCGTTAGATTCAGGGTCGGCCGAGAATGAGGGGAAGTTCGTTGTACGCCTCGTACAGTATCTACTTGTAGCTAATCCATATGCACTATCAGTGCGACGCAACAGGTTTGTTCATTGAAAACAGCTCCATAAATGGACAAGACAAAACACATTTTCAAGTCTGGCGCCGGGTTACAAGGACAACATTTGGATTTTTCCTGTTTTTTCAGCGGCATCTGCTTAGTTCATCCTACGCAGTTTTATAAACAACCCAGATCTGCTCCTATTCTGACGTCTTTGAAGCGCGGCTTAGGGCAAGCTTTGATTTAAAAAGTAGCGACCTAAGCAACAGAGATTTCATACCAGCTCGAACTGGGTTTGGGTAGTAAAAATTTATCAGCAAAGGGCCCTGCTCACAACATTATTTTCGTGGCCACAAAAGACGAAAACTGATAACGTTTTACGACTAGTGATGTAACAGCGTTGGAAATATCCGTGCTTGCCCAAGACCATTGTAACCACTCGCACTACGATAGCACTATTTTAATAAAAAGAAAAATTATATCCCGTGAAAATCATTGCCATTAAATAACCTCTCCGATACACTAAAAAGTATGCTATGGCACTAACATTGATGCGTCATTTTGACTAACCCCTTATTTCGAACCCGTACTCACATTCATAAGGCAAGCCTAAAACTAATCTACTTTATTAGTTAACTATATCACCGCTCTTTCGCCAGTTTTAAGGCGCCAAGCAGGCCAAAACTTGATAGTGGCCAAAAATATCGTTATGATCGGTTTTCTTCACGAAGCCACCGAATGGTGGTCTGATGGCGGGTGTTTGGAAATTGAATCGAAAACCAATGGATTTTTGAGCCAGAGCAAAATTTTCCGATAGTGTAGATGAAAAGCGACCAGTCGCATTTTCTGGGCTGGTGGCGATCACATTCGATACTTGTTTCGATGCTTCCGCGTTTGAATTGTTTCTCGAAACGCCAGCCGCACTTGCTTGCATGTGGTCACCAGCGCGACGTCGGCAAGCCATGACTGCCGATACGCTCATGGGCGAAAATGAGCTCGCCATTGTAGGAAAGATTCTTTGCAAACTCGATTTGCAAAGGGTAATCCGCGCTACGAAATAGTGAAGCGCTGGAAAAAACCGCAGGAATTTCGAAAACAATCGCCTTCCTGATAAGTCTTTGTGAGTCTGTGGAAAAAATTAAACAAGAAAATAAAAAATTTAGGAGTAAAAATAAAACGTTCGAAATGGATAAAAACGATAACCTCGCGAAAAAGTCAGTAAGAAGTCCACTGTCGCGAAGGTCGTGTGCCCTGATGGCGTCTTATTCACCGTTCGCAGTCGATAGTCGATACAATAATTCACAAGCTGCGTGACAAATCAATTTTTGTGACGCCCAAAATGGTGAATTACAAGCGGCTAATATCGACGAACATTGAGAAAAATCAGCAATTTGAAAATAATAATATGACATTGTTGGTGAATAAGGCATGACCATATTCCATTTCATATAAAACGAGGCGACAAATTGACAAAACCAACAAAAAACCAAAGAGTCCAGTTGATTAAAGCAAGAGCCTGGCGACTTGAATGTTAGAATTTTTGAAATCTTTACTCGCACGAGTAATAGCAGTCCACTTGTTAGTTATCGACTGCTGTTCGGGTCGGTCGGAAACGATCTGGTTTTTCGCAAGTTTATGCGTACCTCGCTGCCACACTAACAATATTAGTCGGCAAAGGGAATGTAGGACGAAAACAAAAACGACGACTCGGCTGGGGAGTCTGTCTTGTCTGGCTTAAGAAGTTAGAACCAGCTGTCGCAAACGGCTTCAAAAATCGACACTAACGCAACCACGCAAGCAATCTCGTGTTTGTTGGGTGGCTGCGCCGCCGCTGTCGCCGTTCAGGTCAAAGTTCCTGCTGACGGAGCAGTGTAGAAAGAGCGAGACTAGATTTCGAACTTTCTCCTTTTTAGGCGTTCGCGCACGTGTAAGAGGTGTGCGCACAGAAAAAGGTTCATTCTGGGTGCTGAAGATGGTATGCGAGATATGACGAGCCAGCACGCCTAGATGGCTGGGGGCAGCCGCTGCACCAACTGGGCTCATGTGATAAGACTGCGGCGAGGACACGTTTAACCACGTAAAAGTCGACGATGGGAGCGACAGGTGGGCAGCAGGTTGGTTCAGCCGCAGTTGGCTCCTTGGCTGACATGGATTCCACGCGCATTTACGGAGGCACGTGAAAACTAGCGCGTCATTCACCACGAATGGCGCAATTTTTCGATGTTACGTGCGGCGAGCCTGAAAACGTGGAAAAAGAAATAGAATGTTTGTATCAAGAAGTCACTTAATTAAGTAAAATGATGGTGGCTTTCGCCATGATGCCCACAGGTTTCAGATTACTGCGAATCCCGCTTGTTGCCCTTTGCTAACGTCCCCAGGTTGGACCCCTTTGAAATTGTATAGCCTCTCACTTACATCCATCGTGGGTGAATGAGTGATGGGAAATATTATGCGTCATAAGAGATATAAGTATGCCCACGTACTATACTTTAAAATCTGTGTCTCATGAAGATGTGAGACAAGTTTATGTAAGGGTCGACCTCGGGAGGCAATCTTAAAATTTTCTGACCATCGCGTGATTATCTCTAAAAACGTTTTTCTCGAAATGGCTGGGCGATACCAACCAGAACTCACTGACCTTTCAGTCTTATCCGATCAGAGATACACATCAGCGTGCTCGCAAATAAATGGCGAGTGGAACTTACGCTTATGTTTTGCAAGTTTACCTCGACCAAGCGCTTCCTGGCAAATGTGTGCAAATAGGTATATGAAAGCACCCAATGCGCGTTTGGGTCACACGAAAAGCCGCTCCCGCTCCTTGGTTCTAAATTCCGCAAAGGAGCGGGTTTTAGTTATAGAGCCGTTTGCTTGGAGGTCTGCTAAAAACTGAACTGTTTCCAGCTGGCTGATGAATAACCGAATGAATTTAAAGTTTACAAGAATTCGTTGATTGAGTATTTATTGAACTAAAGTTGATATTTATTGTCCGAATCTTTAAAAAAACTGACGATTAGAGTGTGGATAATCTGCCACCGTTCATATTCTAAATAGCTATCTGGACACGCAAAAACTGCAGCACGGATTCTGCGGGCGTTAGCTGCTGCATTTATTGCGACAATACCGTGCTGCACTAGGGGTCAAGCACTATATCAAAAATTCAGTAAATTAGCCGCCAATATGTGATTGTGTGCGCGTACGATGAGACCATGAAAGAAGTTTCGGGAATTGATAATACCAGCGACAAGGCCCAACTCTGTTTTTTTTTTAAATTTCCAGTCTGGTAGCTCATAGTGTCCTTGCTGTATGTAGGGCGGGTTAAGCTTAACTCCGACTCGTGTATTTTGGAGCTCAACTATTTAGGTACCTACTTTGTCAGGCTTGCATGGTGCTAACTTGTTATTACAGGTAACAGAATAGAAATAGTGCTCTCATGCGGGACTGCAGTTCCAACTTGCACTGCAACCAATGTCTTCTCTTACTCGGCTCGGCTTCTCTTCGCAGCTCGGCATGGCCGTGCTTATGGGGCAACGAGTTTTGGATGGCTTCAAAGACCGATAAACGCGTTGGAGCCTTATAAAACATAGCTCGCGCAAAGAAAAATTGTTTCAAACTAGGGCAGTCACTATTTTCTGAACCTGGCGCAGGAGGAGGCTGATTTCAACACATAACTATTACGGAGTGGTGTTTAATCATTAATAAGATTTTTATCTCTTACCAAATGCTCGTACTTGAGAGCTACATAGTATTCGGATACCGTTAAGATGACCATGAGCGTGGATTATGATGGATAGGTACAACAACTGTCATGTCATACTTTATCCATAGCCAAGCACCGCACCAACTTCAAAAATTTTAATGACAATGCTAAGACTGTCGCACAGTGCACCCGCCCGGTCTGGTAGAGATGATTTATCTGGGGAACTATTTATAGGAAAAGGGTTCATTGTTGAAGTGGGTTGGAAGTCCTTTGGAGAACTGGGACGGCACGGGGCCCGACCCACAAAATTTAAAAAAAAAACGGAGCACCAGTATAGTCTTTTCGATCTTTCTGTGACCGCCGCCAGTGTGGCGCCAGGCAGTCGGCTGCTTACACGAACCGGTAGAATCATCTTTTATCTTTATGCTAGCACCGCGAAACTACGCATGTAATTTTCCAGCCGCCTGGCAGCTACTGGAGTGGAACTGGTCCTGTGATTCGCCAAAGCAGTGTTTCAGGGAGTAATCTAAAGTATGAGACCGCGTACGCTCTCGCCCAATGCGCATATTTCACATTTTTACTTTCATGTGATTTTATGTAATCAGGCACACTGCCCTGATTACAGGAACTACTCCTTCCGTCTTTCCCAATTATCCAACGTGCAATATTCCTGTTTTAAATTAAGCGATCGAAGCACTTGCTTCAATCTTGAGGGTCACACATATTCGCGCAGGCAAATTAGATCAAAGCATATCCATGGAGTTGAGAAATCAGTGATATTGGTGTAAGCTAATACTGTATGGCCTGAATTTTCAGTCAACCGTTCCGTAATACTCGAATCAAAAGCTCCATAATCCTTTGTTTTTGATGTTTGCTCGATTGGGAGTGGTCGATCAAGTAATAAGCGAAAAAGCCCATCTCTTGGAAGGGCTAGGTTTGAGGCCAGTTGTCACGGAATTTTCTTTTCTGGACTGGCACGACTAGTGTTTTGATCATGGCGCTGCCTATATCGGGGGCTTGCACCTGGCAGACCAAAGGACAAAGTCGGGTTTTTGGGGGCCCAGCCTCGTTTGTCATGGCACCCACTCTGGTTGCTGGTTTTGTAGTTTGCATTCATATGTCTGAATCAAAATTAGCAAGCGTGGCTAAATCTTTATTTCAGTTAGTGCCTGTACATTGTCTTCACCAATGCTCGGATCCCCAGTAAGTCCATGTATATGGAGTTATCACCAAAAGTGCAGTCTCAGAGCAGCGGCAAAACAACCATTGCACGCCGATCACTGCACAGATTGGTGTCTGGTGGCATGTACATATGGTCAGCATTCAGCTGGGCCAGCTCTTTTAAAGGAAGGTCGATAAGAAGTCCAGGCACTAGCGGGCCTTTGCCGTGGCATTGCTTCTCCACCCTCAGTTTTACACTTTTGAATTCTCTTTGGAACATAATTGATTCATATCTGAAGGATCTCACTCATTGCCAGCTCGACAAACATTGTAGACTGCTATCCTATGTATATTCGACGATTCTTTATGCAGCAGACGTGGTACGGCATTTGAAATCTTACGCGGTCCTAGCATAAAGATGCGCAGGATCCATGGCCTCGATGGTTCTTGACTTTTGATTCTGGTGGTTCGTGTATGCAGCCGACAGCCTGGCCCCACGGCCTGATTGGCTGGCGGCGGCCACAGATTCAAAAGACTATACGCATACCTACTTGATCAGGCCGGTGACCTCAATTTAAACTAAGGTGACGCGTCAGACTGCGGTCTGCGTTTTTGGATCACTGATATGTGCCTAGGGTGCGAGCTCGGCGTTTGACAGTTCGCATAGGCTTATTACGAATTGGCAATGTAAGCCGCACCTACGTGGATTTGTCTATTCTGCATACCTGTACGGTTCAGTGCTTCTCATTCGAACTTGTGGTTTGTTCGGGAAAATCGATCAGAGCTTGGTGCCTTTTAACTAAGCCATCATACTGTACATAACAATCACCGTTGACGCTTTTCTTGTCTCTGTCGCAGGTGCTCACGCACCGGATTATTGGTCCAGTTGGTGATGCATAGAGGAGTTGGATGGATGAGTAAATGAGTGCACGTCAAAAACCAGTATTTTAATCCGTAATTCTACTAATCGCTAGGCACACCCACTTTTATGCGCTGTTGCCAAAGTGGCTTACAATAAAAACATAGTTGCCGGTGCTAGCTCTGATGTATAGTCGTAAACCAGCCGATGTATAGCCATGAACTCTCTATTTGGGACTGCCTCATATTTGAAACAGGCGGGGCTTAGGTTCAATAAATCTGCAACGAGCCCTACTAGCCGCTGCATAATGCAGGGATGAGAGCCAACAGCGATTAGAAATTGTAAATATCTGAGGGAATATGCAAATAACTGTAACTGATTCAATGTAAAAAAAATTCCACACGATCGGTAGATGGAAAACGAGGTTTTTTTATAGACCTACAGTTAGCGACAGGTCTGCTCCTACTGTCTCACACGAGTTGTAATGGACGGGACACCGTATCGAATAAGCCACTTTCATTTTCCAAGACTTTATTAGAGTGCATCTACTGTGTCTCTATTCCATGTGCACAATTAGGTCAGGGCAATCGCATCACCTTTTGCAGCCTAGCGATGTGCAAATGACTTTCAGCACTATATGGACATTCATGATGATTTCGAGCTATTAGCAGTAACTTTTCTAGAATCGGCCAACTACTGTACTGTATGTGCAGTGAGTATTTGAGAATTGTATGCCAAAAATGCGCAAGTACAGTACACGAAACATGGTAGGGCTCAACTTTGTACAATACATTGATCAAAAGCTATCATTTTGCTAATCCGTAATGAGCAGGCCAACGATGGAACTGGTTGCCTAACCATCAGTATCGATGACAAGGGATTAAAGTACACCTGTCTCCTGTCCCCTTTCTATGCCTCGCACTCCCAAACGTGACAGGCCAAATCACCAGACCACGTACAGTAACATGCGTCAATACGCGCTGTAGGAAAAATTTTAATCGTGTAGGTACTACAAAGCGCGGCACAAGAGCTTTTTATGCAACAGGGGCCAGAGTAATATAATAATTGGACTGAAGGACCATCAGAACACCAGTTTCTTGTGGAAACCGGACTCCATTATTCACGGAGTGACGCAATGATAGCAAATGCGAATTGTCGAGCAGCATCAGTTTCATTAGCACCCATTCAGCGAAAGCACGTTTGCGATAACCCGCTCTTCAAATTTCTGCCCTATTCGAAAACTGTCGACTGCGAGTACTGGTGAAGCGAGACCATGTTCAGTTCTAAAGTAGTGGTTATAACAGGTAAGAAATGTCTCTGGTGCTGTATATTTCGTGAAAGGGGCATGTTTATGGCCCCTTAGACCGCTGGGCATTGGATACCCGACCCGAGAGTCTATGATCCAGATGTGGTGTAATCATGAACTTTCCTGGGGGTAAAAACATCCCATAATTCTTCCTGAAACGCATCGTACAATACTTCATCAAAAAAGCCAGCTTAATATCGTGCTTGTGTTCCTAGCTTGCTGACTCAAGAAGTTCTGAGATCACAGACAGGCCAAAGTTTTTTACACGCCGATTCGACTTTGTCATTGAGGAGTATCTCCCCAACCGATTGGCTCGTTCTTTTGTTTAGTTATTTATTCGAACAGAAAACGCACAGAATCCGAAATTATGTTACAATCACAAAACCTTGAGCCGTGGTTGGAGAGTTAAGCTCCAGGAGTACTTTTTCAACATAACCTTCACATGAAATGACTGCCTTTATCCATGTAATTCTGTAAAGTTGATTCGACTATATATTTTAAAAGTTAGAGTCTGGCACCAAAAATGGTTAATATAGAGAGTGAACCCTTACAGTAATCTCTCGTGCGTTTCTTGCTATTTATGGGCTGTTCTGCTGATCGCAGCTCAAACGCATCCAACAGAAAAGTAAAACTTCTCTCTGTAAAGTGGATGACAACAGTTGCACAGCTAATGGCTCGATATCATTCTAAGTCATCACTTTCGTAGACATTTTGTACCACTGCATGAGGAAAACTAAGCCTCGACGATTTATTCAATGTAGTAGTACTGCTACGACCTTTTCCTTGCGCATGGTGTACCCGCATCCTACTTACGTATCGGTTCTTGTCTTGTTGAGGTGTTTCAGCAATGGGCCGTAAAGGTCCACTGTTGTTAGTCGTCCGTTTCTGTAAGGACCGCACCCATAGAACGGAGGGGGTATCAAAATGGCTGCCAACATGGAGGGACAACGCTTCATTTGGCACGTCATTTCTAAGCATACTTTCTAATTTCTTCTCGCTGGAGAGAGGAACACTTTTTAACCCGATTTGTCGAGTACCTGTGCGAAGTTGGGCACGGGTTACAAAACGACATTTTGCGCTGAGGAAATTATAAAAAAGAACAACACCTGCCATTGTGCTGTTGCAGGCGCCAGTGTGGGCATCGGAGCTGGCACGGCCATCCAGTTCGCCAAGGAGGGTGCATTTGGAATAGTCATCCACGGGCGCAATGAAAGCGGGCTGCAGGACGTAAAAAGACAGTGCGAAGAAGCTGGAAACGGAAAGGTCAAGGTGAGCTTCGTCGTAGTCAGTGGTACAGAATGTAAATTCTTTTGCTCCTCATTTTATTTGGCTTTGACTCTTTCTGTCAAATATTTTTTAAGAGAAACTCTTCTTCAGGCAGCCGGATACAGGGCCCATCTCGCCTTTTTAGGTCCACATATGTGTCGGTGATATCACCAAGGCGGAGAGCCGTGAGAAAATCATTAATGAGACCATCAAGGAGTTTGGTCGTATTGATATTTTGGTAAGCACTTTTAGGGCTATTATTTTTTTATCTATTTAGTTCCTTACAGTTCAACAATGCTGGCATCATTAGCCGCACACCAGCCAGTGAGTGTCCCATGGCCGACTATGACAGCATATTCGATGTCAACCTTCGATCAGTTGTGGCCTTGACCAACCTGGCTGTTCCTTATTTGATCAAAACCCAAGGCAACGTGGTCAACAACTCCTCGGTTCTGGGTTCCATCGCTAACCCGCTCTTCGTCGCCTATTGCATGACCAAGGCTGCCTTGGATCACTACACCAGATGCTTGGCTGTGGACCTGGGACCAAAGGGGGTCCGAGTCAATTGCATCAAGTACTGCATGGGGATTTTTCTGGTCTTTCTTCACTCGCTAATTTTTATGCGATTTTTAGGCCCGGCCTGATTGATGACACAATAATATTTAGCCGTTTAGGCTGGTTCAAATCGGAAGATGAGAGAAAGGTAACTGTTTAAAGCAGAATCTGTATTGAATGATCCATTTTATTTAAATTTTACCAGTAGGTGGCCCTTACGATTTTTGTAATTTTAACTCATGCATTCCTATCTTGATCTCGATTTATAAGACATCGTTTTCTTCTCGATTTTTAGCATTTTTACGACGACTTTGTCAAGTCATACCCACTCGGACCCCGCAGAGGTACACTCGAAGAAGTGGCGAATTTGGTCTTGTTCCTGGCTTCGGACAAAGCCAGCTTTCTCACCGGAGTATGCGTCCCGGTCGACGGCGGTCACTCCAAGGTGGCCTCCAGCATCGCTTGAAAGCGTTTTATCCAACCAATATCAGACTGACAAGATATGAGACACACACTTGCACCTGTAGTTGACTAGCTATGTGGTTTTCAACATACCCAAATAACAGAGTTTTAGTGTAGTATGGGTATTTTAGCTTTTTTAAAATATTTTTTTTGCAGATTGCCGGATTATACTTTCTGCGGTATCGCCTTTCAAAAACAGTTATTATCTGTACACGTCATGATAGTTTGATCAGTTGAAAATGCGTGTTCCGTTCCTATCAGAGTCAATTTACTGATCATAGGCTACGCTCGCTTCCCTGGGGAGTAAAGTTGCTTTTAGTTTGTTGCTTTTAGTGGGCTCGGATCACGATCTGACAAAAACAAATACTGTAAGTACTGCAGGCAGTCCGCACGGATTGCTTTACAGATGCAGGTCGCTTGGGTCGAAATGCTGGGCTAGAACATTGTTAGCCGCGCGTATAACATTTTTACCAAGACACGTACCGTACGTAGTACAAGCGTGTCTGGATGAATCACGGGCAATTGTTCGCCGGGCAAGTGTTCGCCAGGGCAACTGTTCGCTGGGCGATTGTTCGCTGAGTAACTTTGTAAGGATCCTATTTTATGCAAAGATAAGGCAGCACCCTAAAACTAAAAATTGTCGACAGAAAACCCTGATCCTTTCACTAAAAACACAAATCATGTCGGCAATACATTTAGAAAAACTAGTACCATCATCCCGGGTGACTGTCGGACTTTTTGGGGCAAGCTCATGATTTCCTAATCCCATTGCTGATTGGCTGATAGTCGTTCCGTGGCTTTAACGTAGAATAGCGATAATTCCAGTCAGCCATTCGGCCAGTGATTTTGCTATAATCAATGGCTGACCACGGCCGCCAAAATTGCTGATCTAGTGATCCTCTTTCTCTTCGATGCGCAACAACGCCGAGCCCAGCCACTTCTTCTCTACATTTCTCTGATTTGCCTGACCCGATGTTTAAAAAACCAAAGACGTCAGTGAAATTTAGCGAATATTTTGTATCTTGGCCTGATGAGTGACCTCAGTGACCTTAGAAGTGACCTAAGAAGTCGCTTAAGAAGAAGTAAAATGCCTGGAATAGTACCCTTCTGTCGCAGTGAAAAAGACTAGAGGATGCGATAGAAGGTGCTCCACTATGCTTTGACTAGCCCAAATTACAGCTCTAATTGCGGTAAGGGGCTAGTACCCATAAAATGAACGATAGCAGTCTTGTAAAAGGCAGTGTACTGCATATACGATAAAGGTCACGAAATAACTTGCTCCCATTGACCAAAAATGCCCTGGCCTGGCGAACAATTGCCCGGATACCGTCTGGATCATGAGTACACGTGGTTTTCCTCGCACCGTGGGCAGGGGCAAACCATAACTTTTCTGTGGGCAATCGCATAAAAAAGGATTTTGGTTATCGCAAAAATATGAGTTGTGGCGCTCGGTTTTGTTGCCAAGTCAGAGATAAGATATCGGATACGAAAGAGGCGATAGAGAAGAAAATTTTGTTTTTCCTGAAAATATTTGAAAAATCCTAGTCTCGTATAGAAACAGACTATTTGCAGCTAACTGTGATTTTAGTTCATTCTGTGAGCGGGTACCGGGTTACTGTCGATGCCGCTTAGCTCTGGTCGGGAAGGAAATGTGACAAGATCGGGACTGTGACTTAAACCAAAATACACTCCAAAATCGCCAGAACTCAGTTTATTGCGTTTTTTCGCTTTATCACACCATTTTCGTGTATTCTAAACCATTTGAAAGACGCAACAGTTTTTAAACAGTTTTTGTAATAAAAAAAGGCTAAATTATGCGAGTCAGTCAAATTAAAGCATGCCCTAAAATGTAGGCGTTTTGTTATAAAAATCCTTGTTTTTGACGAGTTTGCGCTTGTTTAAAGACTGCCAGTAGTGCAAATGTGACATCTTTTCTGATCCTGCTGATCCCACTTGGCACAGAAATTTGTGAGAGAAGAGAGAAGAGGACTGGGCCAAATTTAGCGTGATAATAAGCGAACTTGAAATGCACGCAAAGTATAGAGGACAATTTGGGACTTAGAATATCTGTGATGATCCAGTGGAGTGACGTTATCCAGTGTGACTATAAGTGGACTCGACTGTTTACCAGGGGCGCGGGTTTAAGTCCAGATAGAGGTCAGGATTTTCGACCCGGTTTTGTTCCTCGGTTGTAATCTGACGATGAGCCGTTTCACATTTAAAATCGTCAATTTACTGCGCGTATTACTTTTTAAAATACGGTCGAGGACACATAAGATGAGAAATGGGGCTGACCATGCGTGCGCTAGGCACTCATTCTTCGTCGTTGATATGGCTGTGCAGGGCCTTGGCCCAAACTAGCTTGTAACAAAAACGGAAAAAAGCTTTTATAATTTTAAAAAGAGACAAAAGACTTACTGACCAGCCAATGCATACAAATGCTGGCAATGGCGCAAAATGGCTGGTTACTTTTGCGGCCGCTGGGTCACTTCCCCGGGCCCTGCATGCCGTTAACCATACCCGCGGTGTTGGGGGATGGGCACTGGCATGTCTGCGCAGAGTATAGGTGATAAGATCGCGAGTGAATAAAATGGTTGGTTTGCATAGTGCTTTGCTTGGAATGGGTTGCGCTCAGGAGGCCGCGCCTGTAAGAGTAGCAAGAGTAGCTGTCATTTGAGAAATCCGCCAGTCATGTTTTGCAAAGAGACTACGCTTCCTGCATAATTCCGAAGTGAGAATACGGCTGCCCTCCTGGGAATTCTACCCAAGCACAGACAGTCAAAGACCTCAAACGATCTCAAACGTTTGCTGCTCAATGTATACAAAACGACTGCCACTCACGATCAGATTACCTCACATTCTTCAAAATTTGAACTGGCCTTCTCTCGAGCGCCGCCTTCAGCAACTGGATTCTGATTTGAACGGGATAATCTAGACAAATTCTCGATTTTCTTTTACACCACCAGCTTTCTGCGCTGTGCTTGAATGTCTAGAGGTAGCCATCGCCTTGTCAAGCGAGCCTTGGACCACTAGTGAACGGTTGCCTCCAGCTTGTTCCGGGTCTGCCTCTTATCGCGTGACAAAGTTGGGAGGATTCACCAGTTTCTTTCAGCACTCCCATGATCCGGATGTGCAGAGGGGTAGTTCCTGCACCGCACATCCGGATCATGGGAGTGCGCTGCTCTGATGTAAGAGTAACAAGGAAGAAGCCAAAGACGAAGACGCAAGAGACACACCTCGTTGCGTACAATACTTGCAAACTAGCTAAGTCTGAATAAAAATGGAAATAATATCGGTGCCGGCTGTCAGCATATTAAAACGCTCAGAATGACATGTCTCGAGAAGTGATATTCGACATCCCTGATTCGACATTCTTATATCTTCTGGATACTGTCTGATGAGCTCCTACATAGTCCAAAATTTAGTGATTTCCTCTGACTGAAGATGCACGGGATCGAAGGTGCTCCTCTCTTTCCTAACATTCTTTATTTACGTAATGCATGGCCATTGGACGTTTCAGTACATATTTTGTTAGCTAATCTATGATGTGAGAAGCTGTTCGTCATCTCGGCATGACTTGGCAGAAAAGCAAGTCTTTCAACTAAACGGGTCCACAACGACGATCTCGACTCTGTCACTTATCACGCATATGGACAAAACTACCTTCCCTGTGCGCCTCACAGCGACATCCTGCATACCTATTTAACACTGCCCACATCGAAGCATAAGGATACGTGAAATCATTAGTACCTAGGGAAGACCAGCAGACTAGCTGGCTTAGACTCCTATGCGTGCTATATTTATCGAATAAGCCAGTCTTGAAGTTCGAAGTCCTGACAATTTAGTGGTATCAGTTCTGGTGGGCAGCCATGCAAAGCAACAACCAAAGCATTGGACAGGACCCGGACATTGTGTCCCCCGAAATACCTTCATTGTATACCATATCCATCGCGGTGCTGTTACTGCTGGCATCTGTCGGCGGCACCGTCTGCAGTGTGCTCTCTTTCGTCATCTTTCACAAAATACAGGTGTTTCGTGATTTGCCGACGCAACCGCTTTTGCAGGCTTTATTTGTAACCCAGTTTATCAAAAATGTGTTTTCTGATCTCGTGCAGGTCATTTATATGCTTTTGGCCAAATATGTAGGGGAAGCGATTTTTGTACTTTGTAAGCTTAGCTGCTTTATTTTGTCTTTTACACTTGTCACACTGTACTGGATTCATTTTTCCATGTCGGCCATGTATTTGATGAGTAGACGAGGTTATAATTTTTATTTTTCTAACAAGAATGCAATCGTTGTGTGCTTGACGTGCTCGGCTGTTGTCAATGGGTTCTTGGCTGCAACTCTAGGTTTTGTGTTCACTTATGGAGAAGAGGAGTCAAACTGGCTGTTTCGTGTGAATTTCTGGAATGTTTGGTTGGCGACAAATAATTCTGTTTTTGTAGAAGTAGGTTCTATTTGTGCACCCGTTATTGTTATCCTTTTTATTAAACTAAGCTTATTAGTAAGTCCGGGCAATTTTCCTCTCTTGAACGCCCAAGCTAGTATATTTCGCTCCTTTGAGTTGAGCTTTATAATAACCTTGGCCACTCATTTACCTTTCCTCGTTTTTTTAATCATTGGAAGCCAGAGTGAAGTCCCTGCTTTGTTGTTTCCTGTGGCTGTTCTAGTGGCAAGTTGTATTGGTATTCTGAATACTGTGTCAATAGTGATTTATAACCCATCGTTTCGTGATGTGTTCCTCTTTATTTTTCGAGTGGCTTCTTGGAGCGAAATGGAATCGGCGCTTCAGAATCGACAAAGCAGAAGATATTATATCGGGGCCAGGTATTCGCGACGGCAACAACGGGAAGAAGCAGCGTTAGTTGAATTTGCTAAACAGTGATTGTGGTCTTTAGCAGTTGACAAAATGAAAATTTAGCTCCGCGTTGTAGCGAAGTAAGTGGCTTTCTAGAATTTTTCCGCCGCCTATCCGCAAGACTGATCGTGAATCGTGTACCTGGTTTTGAAGATTGAATTAATTTCTATGTGTAATGGGCGGAATAGCCCTACATTGCAGAAGATACCGCGGGGAGCGGATGGACTCAAAAACCCCCTAGGCAGGTCACCTAGTCGTAGGTGCCTGAGACATCAAGCCGAAGGGTTTCAGCCTCGCCTGGAGGAGCGTATCGAGCGGCCAACGAGGGCAAGTGATACGCTGTATGTGGCGGCCAGTCAAGGCAACCACATACTGCTCCGTGTATAAGGCGGCCAGTCAAGGCAACCAGATACACTACCTTCTCCACAGGCCAAACACACCTACTACATCTGCTATCGATCATTTTTTGACAACAAAGACATCACGTGCAAGAGGTCGTAACTGTAATCCTCAACACGAGTGTAACCAAGCCGGGAGGAGGATATGAGTTCTCGTCATATCTGAATGAATGAACAGCTTCGAATTACGTTGGGGCCAGAGTTCACCAAGTTACAAGTTCACAAGTGACTCGTGCTCCACCAAAATAAGCCATCGACATTCCTGAATGTTACAGATGGACTTATTTAATTAGAACAAGAACTGTAAGCCATCTTGGTTCATGAACTCACACCTCAGAAAACGCATAGACTTGTAACTTGTGAGCTATTTTCTACAAGTCAGAAGGAGGATCGTGAATCTTTCAGGGCCCATTTTTCATTGGTTTAGCTATTTGTTTAATGAAACTTCTGCCTTCTCGTCCTTTTTCAGGTGACTATGATGACGGAAAACCTGCATCTCCTTGTTCGAGGAACAGGGCTTGTAAGATTTCAGTGGCTTGGTGAAAATTCTCCCTCAGCTGGGCTCATATTATTTTAAACTTGCAGCTCGAAAAGAGAATCGTGGTTGAGATATGAGTTGGATACTCCTCAGGGTGACGACCTATTTTTGAAGGGGGCCAAAAAGCGAGTTCGAAAAATGCGGTCAGATTGTATTTCGCCAGTTTTAATCCCTTTCAGATAAATTGCTTCTCGTATCTCTGCAGATCTTTCTAATGGTAGGCGAAGATGCGAGTGTCAAAATGTGGTAACTTAAGTCCTAGGGAGGCCAGAGAAGACTCTCCCCTCCTCAAAACTTCTCTCTCAGGAGACGACAGCAATCCACTGAGCCTGGAGCTAATTCTGATTTAAAAGTAGTAGAGGGGGACACTGACCGAGTCACTTTTGAGGTACAATGGTTTAGCATAAGCAGTGTGAAGTAGCGCGCGAAGCGCATTACCGTCATGTGTCGAACTACCTGCAGTAGGCCTGGAGCAGTTACAGTAATCCTAAAATTGTCACAGGACAGAGACAGGCTTTTTGAATTTTTTCAATCGGCAAAGGACTGACAAGTTTATTTTTATAAATCTTTCCACTAACTAATAGTGTCCATGACTGGCGAAGTTTAAAAATATTTTTTTAGTTTTGATGTACATAAAACTTTGATTATTTTTTTTACATAGTAATAAATGTGAAAGGACTGATATATGTGATGGAATGATACATAGTAACAATAGGAATAAATGCGGACTGTTTTTTGATATATTAAATTTCTAGGTTACATTTTGTTTTGCATTGTTATATGATCTTGTGGCCCTCTGTTTTCGTTTTTCTTTTTAAATTGTGCATTCGCAAAAAATTTTTTAATTTTTTTCTGCATGTTTCGCAATGTTTGTACGATCTAATGACATCCAGGTTTATTCACTTCTGACATTGTGTTAAAAAAATAGTTGTGCATAAAGTGGAAAGTTTTGACATGATCATAGACTACAGAGTGAAACCTGGTGAATCCAGGAAGATACAGGGACAGAGAGTTTAAAGCTACCGTAACCAACACAAAGACTAGTTGCCGTCAAATCATGTCAGTGAGCCACAGTAAGCTATTCGGGGTACGCTGGTGTGTAATCAAGAGCTCGTGCACTGTAGTCAGTGTAAAGTTACAGTAATGCAGCCAGTGTTTGTAGCTGATTCCTTGGGGTGTATAACAGTATGCTAGTCCTGCAGTGGATCGCTGATAGATAGCAGTCTACCTACTGTTGTTTGCATGAGTGTTACAATCTAATATGGATAGTGTAAAGTAGATGAAGTAACAAATTCAATGACAAGTGTAAGTTTACGTCACAGGACTTTCATAAACCTACAGAATGTCACACAATAACATGCGCTAATACAATAGCATCGGAAGAAACAGAATCATGCTTTATCTTCTCCTTGACCACCGCTCATACCCACTACAGCATTGAGCACTGACTGACCACTGGAGCTCTTCCGCTAGCCACCTTTCACGACGACCGCAAAATGGACACTGGGTGTAAAGTTACAGTAACAAACTCAAAGACTATGTAGTTGCTGCCAATTAATGTGAACTGCAGTGAGCTATTCAATGTACACTAGTGTGTAATCAGTTTAAATATCGACGGAGGGTGCACTGTATTTAGTTTAAAGTTACAGTAATCCACAGAGCCTGGTGCTAATTCTGATTCATGTAAGCTATAATAGGGCGCACCAATGAGTCACCCTAAAGTCACGCATTTGAGTACACCTCAGCCAATCAGAAGCGTATTAATGTACCAACATCGGCTATCAGACGCACCTATGAGTCACACCTTAAGTCACCCATTTTAGTGCACCTCAGCCAATCAGAATCGAGTATGTGTACCAACATCGGCTATCAAGCACACCTATGAGTCATCACACTACATTGCACACCTGTGAGATCACACTACATTTTTGTCTGATTTTTTCAAATTTTCCTCTATCAATCAATCTTCGAAAATTTTCATCTTTTTTTTCGGGCATATTTGTTCAATGTAACGGATATTTTTAAATTTTTAAGAAGATTTTGTTTTTTTAAGATCAGTTTTCACTTTTTTTTCGTATGTATTTTGTTTGTTTCGAGCTGAATTCACAGATATTTTTAAAATTCCATTCAGTTTAGCGTGTATTTTCAGATTTTATGGATGTTACAGCGAAGTTTTTTGCATCTTTTTAGTTCATTACGCATAAAAAATGCATATTTTTGAGGTTTTTCACTAATTTTTACGATATTTTCAAAAAGTTGTGCGCTTATTGGGCATATTCTATGAGTTTTATTACTCTCACACCAAATTTTCTCCTGTTCTTCACATTATTACTATAAATAACACACTTCGCGGGTAGCCCGACAATTACATAGCACTCGAATGAATACGTGCAGGTAATAATCGTCCAAGGTGGGGAAAATATTTGACATCACCGCCAACTTTTCGTCCGGGTTTGGATGCAAGTTCAGGAACAGGTAGCTGGTTTTTTGACTTTCGTGGCCTTGTTGTACGCATCCAATAAGTACTTGGGTCTGTGGGGCCAAAGCTGCCGAGACATTTGTTCAACCACGGCCGCATAACACGCTGTTTCTGGAAAAACTTGTTGATGTCCCTTTCACAAAATTTGGGCCGGTATTGATCGATAAAGTGATCAGGGAGGGATCGAAAGTAATTCGTATTGATTTAGTGGCCACTGCAATAGCTCCATTCGTCTGGTTAGATGTGACTGGCGTAGTGGGATATTTTAGCGACAATTCCTCCCTCCGAAAGTTCTTTTTATTAGTATTACGTTTTTGGCTGTGTACAAGCATGCACTTGCGCAGAGACAAGCGGCCAGATGATTTATACTGACATGGGTTAGGTTTTGCAAAAGTCTTCATGGTTTTTACTTTTACTGTATGCCACGTATGTTAATGTGTGTAAGCCGGTGCTAAAAAGTATTCAAATGAAAATTGTTGAATACTGTACTGGTTTATTTATCGCTATATCTATAATAAGCTTATATAATTAAGCTTTATCGCCGATATTCAAATATTACAAGTGTCAAGTTGCGGCAATAAATACATGGACTTTGACAGGATCAAGGATCAGCTGGACAGAGCCATTTTTGCAGTGCCGTTATGCCATGACCGGCACAAATAAGAATGTGCATGAAGGAATATGCAACGCACAGGCGAGGCAGAAATTTTGCTTGGCATTTTAATCGAATCTCCGCAACTACAGTCACAGCAGCGGAGGTAGCTGCCTTAGCTGATATGGGCTGATTGTCTTTCTCTGAAACAGAACTGAAAGTAGAAGGCACCTGCACCGAACCCCTGCGAACCTAACCGTTACCCGCATCGCTAATGTAAAATGCAGACTTTTTAATCTTACTGTTAAAAACACTGCAAGTGCATACAGTACCTCGATGTGACGCGTCATATAATCTTGCGATATCACATGTACAGTAGTCACTTTTTACACTCAGTTGATCCAGAAAAGCTGCATCGCAGGCTTATCGGATGCATGGCCTCGAACTATAAACTAACTAGACAGGACTAACTAAACTAACTAAAAACTAACTAGACTGGTACAGTCGACCCAGAATCGGCAAAGTGGAAAAATGTGACTTTCCCAGTTGACCCA